>CAJPEV010003026.1:0-35692 GCA_905338385.1 Darwinula stevensoni | reverse complement strand
CTTCACAGAACATATTAAGAACGTGGTTGTAAGAGCTACACGAGCAACATTCTCCCTGCCCAATCCACGCAAGCTGTCTGTTCGGGCAGGAGTCAAACTTTTCAACATCAAAATTCGACCAATCCTTACATATGCCATAGAACCTATTTGGCTCCACCTAAAAGCAGCAAACCTGCACACCTTAGGGCAAAAACCACCTTCCTGAAGAGAATGCTATCCTTGCCCCCAAGTGTATCCAATACACTGGTGCTGGCCATGTGCCACCAGGAAACTCTAGTTGAGGATCTGCTACATGAAATGAACCTCTCAGAGAACATGCAAACCAAGCAATACAGAACAGAGATTGAAGGGATGAAAAGAGACATTGAAGAAGATTTTTGGAAAACACTGGCCCTAACAGGAGACCAGTGGACTGGACCAAATGACAAGATTCGACATGTATTGACTCGACACGCCCTCCATGGATTTCACTTTAAGATCTGCCAAACCAAAGCCTTCCACAAAGCAAAAGAAGGATGTGTATGTCTGCTTTGTGGGGAGTCAGCCAACACATATCATCTACTCTCCTGTAATAAAAACACAATGTCACTGACCAAATGGGCAACGATGGAATAGAGGAAAAGCTTATGTGATATATTCTGTATTTACCAAAGTGACAAAAATGCCATGCTATGGTGCAGTAAAGTTTTGATTTGATACTATTAAAAGTGACAAATGTAGCTATATTCATAGGTCATCATCAGAACTTTCTTATCAGCCCTCATATTCTGTGTTGATTTTCCACACTATTTCATAACTGACCAATTCACGTCCTTTTCTCCTTAGGATTTCATATCACTTCTCATGATGAAGATCCTCTAATCTGTGCTATCACAAGCCCTATCATGAGGCAAGCAGCACTCTTACCATCAGCAAATGAGACAATATTTGTAGATACCACATCAAGCATAGATGCAAGTGGAGTCAGTGTCACCTTCATGTTGGTCCCAAATCTAGCTGGAGCTGTACCAATATGTGTTCTTCTTCATCATGGGCTTTCTCTGGATGCATATGAGAAAATATTTGGATTGGCCAAAATGGTGACAGGAATATCCCCAAAAGTATTCATTACAGATGACTCCTCTGCTGAGCGGCATGCCTTTGCAAAAACATGGGAGAGTGCAGTTTTGCTTCTCTGTTGCTTCCATCGAGCTCAAGTAAGCAGTTCAGTTCATTCAGTTCTGGTGACAACATTGTTTCATACATCTAAAAGCATATCATAATTCATCCAAGACTACAGATGCATTAAAGAGGTTCATATTCAAATTAATTGTCCCATCACAAGGATATGCCACTCCTTCCTCAATCCCACCAGAAAAAACCAGTACAATAGAAATTACTTTAGGGGGAAAACACATCTGACCTGGAAGCTGACATCACAATCACTTTTGAAAGCAGAATTTTCTGGAACATAAGATTTGAAACGGACAATGATATCAAACCTTGATGCAGTTTTGCTCTTCTCTGAATGGCTTCTACAACCAACTTGGCAGTGGCTATGCAATGGTCGACATGGCATAGGCAAAGGGGAGCAACAGAAACTTATGCACACTTATGGAGCAATCACGTGAGTGGAAGTGTGGAGGATGCAAGGAGTAATTTTGATTCTGCAATCATGAAAGCCAAGGACTTCCCTCAATATCAAGTAAGCACAGGAGAAGTTATCAGTTACTATGTGGATAAGAATTGTGTTGAAGCCAATGAGGAGTTGTTATTTGTCACTTTTTAAAGGATGAAGAAATATTTGACTCTATTTGATGGTTTAGACTAATAGATCATAGTTAAATTATATCAAGACCATAAATTTCATAATTCAAGAATACTTGGAGAAGCAGTGGGAGGCGCGAGAACAATGGGTGCTTTCCTTTCATCGAGAACTCACACATGGACAAAACACAAATAATTTTGCAGAAGTGACAATAAGAATTTTGAAAGACATCATTCTCTGTGGCATGAGAAGTTTCATCTCGTGGCCTTCATGGAATACTTCTGTGACACCGAGAAGTATTTGCGGGCCAGGATTCTTTCTGCAGCCTGAAGTGGGAGAACAGACATTATGATAATACAGGTAGAGTGCTAATAAGCACTAGTATTTCTGTTGTTTCTCTTCTCAATTTTTTAAAAGCCATATGGATTAATGAGCAAATATTTTGATGCAAATGTTTAATGGCTTGCAGCTGATTTCAGGGAAACATAAGAAACCTACATTTTCTCATCACTTTGCCATTCCTTTCATGGGATTCTTCAAACTGAGTGAAGCTCTAAAGTGTACTTTTAGCACTGTTTCATCTACACTAAAAATTTGAAACACATTTTTATCATAGGCATTTTAATATGGATTCAGGATGGAGAGGGAAAAATGAACATTTTCATTTTTATATCTTGAAATCTACTTCTAAGAGGTACCAAATTTACTTGGGGGTTGCACAATAGAACCAAGCTATACTTTCTCATCTTTCATATCACGGCTATCTTGTCAAGATCATGTGACATCAAAAGTATCTCCCAAGAAAATGGCACAAAATTCACTGTTGGGGAGTATGAGGTTGACCCAGAGCATGCGTTTTGTGACTACTACATGGGACTTACTGATGCTTGCTGCAAGCATCAAGTTGCTGTAGCAGAGCAACATAGCTTCATTCTGCCAAATGTCTCTATCCCCAATAGTCCCAATGACAATATAGCACTAGCATACCTGGCTTTGGGACATGAGGCTTTCAAATGTGTCCTTCTTTGACACAATGTTTCTCACAGGTAATGTGACATCATCATGGGTTGCACTTTGAACTTTATTTATTTATAGGAATCTTTCCTTAAATTTCTTGTTTTGCTTGACAATGTTTCTTTTTTTTTAAAGAATAGTTTGGCTATCCATTGTGCACATTGTAGCACTCTGATCTATTCATTTTTTTTCTACTCAGCCATTGATACCAGACACCCCAAGGTGTCAACCTCTGTATCCACTGCCCTCTGTATTTTGGGTGAACCTGCAATGGAATCTCAGACAGTCTTTGAGACAGTGGTTGAACCTGCAAAGACATGAAGAGAGCTGAAGCTAAAAGCAGCTCCAATAAGGATTCAGCAGAAAGTATATATCATAATTTAAAACTTAAAATATGTGATTTGACTTAAAATAAATAACAGTATTGCCCATCCAGTCCCAGGAAGGGCCATTTCTAATCCACAAAGACAAGCAAAATTCTCATTTGTCATACTTGTGACCTTCTTCCTCTTCTGCACCCCAAAAAACTGGTTTGCCACAAAAGGAAGGTAGGGGGTTTCAGGTTTGAGAGCTTTTAAAAGGATATATAAAATGTCTCTCCATTAAGTGCTCATGCCATCTGGTCATTTCTGGGCCTGTATGAACCTATGATCTTTTATCAGAGCCTAAACATGCACTGTAACACCTTGGCATATATTGGTTTCCATGAATATCACCTTTCTCTTTGCTAGCCACTTCCACAATATATGGCTTGTTACTACTGAAGTCTTTACTTAATGCTCAAGCTTCCTTATTCCTTTCAATCCTTTTCTTTTCTCAGGGCTAGATCATGCAAGCCAAAATTCCCTACAGAACGTGTGGTTCTTTTGAAAACCTAATACAAGATATTAGTCATCCAGAGTCCACATGATCCCTTGGTGCTGGCTGTGAAGAGACTTGAGAAGACCCTATCTACTCAAGTTGACATTTGACTCACCATTCTTGGTGAGTTTTCAGCATATATGGTGTATTTGCACCATTAGCCTATTGTTGCCAGATGTGAGCCTCTGAAGAAGCAAACAGAAACTAGGCATTTCTGCTTTGCTTTATCTCTGGGATGCTCAAACTATAGTCAGAGGGGATGATTTGGATGGCCACATAAACAATTTCAGTCATGTGCAATGACAATCCTGTCTGCATATTTCATCATATCAAATGAACTAGGTCCAGGATAATGTATAAAAGCAGTTAAAAATGTATCAGCACCCCTGAATCATATGTAGAATGCTTTGATGGGCTGAGCCAAGTGGCTGAGTGGTTCCAGTTTCCAAATGAAACCCAGAAGGGAAGGGAATAAAAAGAGTGGCAGTGAGCTTTCTCCATTACCAATGAAATCCACATGCACATAGTCTACTTAGTATGAGAACAAACCTGCCACTCTACATGCCACATTCAGGATATACTGGTTTGGTACTTGAAAATTACTACTGTCTGTCACAGGTTTAAGCAAACCATGACCTGCCCCTATAGTCCCCTACAGAACGAGGGCCAATCTCTGATTGATTGCACTGCCATGCTCTTTGATTTAACTACATTACATGTGCCAAGCAAGCACTCCTTTTTTCTATGTATATCATAATGTGTCTGTTACCATACATGTCTGCATTCAATAAAATTGTCTTTGTAAATAAAACATGGAATACTTTGATGTAAAATGTGTTCTTGATAATTTTGTCTCTCAGGTGCAAAAATTCCTCATTTTTGAAAAGGCAGAGGATCATCAAAATTCAACCTACAGCTAGTAGCAGGAGGAAGTCAGCTTATAGGGGTGGGAGATCCTTGACTGTGAGCCAAGTGAGAGCCCATAAGTTGGCAACAGTGATAAAGGATAATCATTTGCCAGCAAAGCACTAAATCTGAAGTGCTCTGGGTCCCCTTCTTTGTTCCTGCTTCATTCACAAAGTAACTGAATAAATTCATATCAGAGGTGTTGTTAATCACAATGTGGCCTCCTGTAAGGCGAAATTGATACTTAAATTGCTAGTGTTTCAGTCCAAAAAATGCTTTACAAAAACGAGCTCATGATATTTTCACAGGAGCTTATGTTCCTCCTACAAAGATGTTCAAAGAACAATGTCAATATCACTAAAGTATCAGTGCTGCCATTAACAAAAAAAAACATCCAGGAGGGTTAGGCCCACTTCATTCATGAGAATGCCTAAGTTTTGATAACTGGGAGATAACTCAAATGAAATTCACAATGGGGCTTAAATGTCTCTTGACATTTCCAGGCGGGGTAACGGCTACGAGCAAATAACTTCGATAAATTTCACTCCTACAGCCTCCAATTTTTCTAGATTAATTCCCACTGGAAACATGCCACATGCATTGGGTCTCCTTTTATTTATAATATACACCGGCCGAACCCAACCCGCCTTGAATCTTGATCCTAATCCTAACACGGCTGGCCTAGTACAACATCGCTGGACAGAATTGTTTCCAAGGGATTACCCGCAGTTCTTTCCTATATTAAGAGTACGATAAACAGATTGGGATATACACTGCCGCACGAAAGGGACATGGACATGGGCATAACGGCTTAGGGGCTTTAATGACTTCGACGGCGTGACAGAGCTTGGCTTGCCTGCATCACGCCATACTGCTTGGATCACGTGATCCGGTCTGTGATTGGCTGCTTGGCTCCAATGGTTTTATCTGTAAGGGGGTATGAGAGGGTATGTAGAAAAGCATCCGGGTCTTTGCTAGGCTTTCGTCTTCCAACATCGCCGTTTCGCTCACTTCAGATTAGCCAGAGAGAAACTTCTTTTAAAAATGTGAATGCTTTCCTATTATGTGGAGCACACCGAGGCGCACAGGTAAGGAAATTCCTCCTACTGCACAATTTAAAGTTTAAAATATAAATAACTTTTAAATCAGCCGCATACATAAGCTTCTTTTTTTTCCAGCTGTCTTTCTAGGGGGAAACTTCGAATTGTCTTGGATCTGCCCTCTGTACCAGTGGCGAGTTGGATTCATGTCACATGGGGCAGCCCATCCCAAGCGCCCCCGCACATGTTGAATATAAACAGAAAATAATGGAAAAGAACTTCTCGCCCGTGTTCAACTTAAAGCTCGCCGCACACGAGGCAATTTTTGTTGCTCCACCGTCGCAGATGAGACCCCACACACGGAGCAATCTCCAAGGAATGGGATGGGCAATCCGGACCTAAATTTAACATAAAAACTACTATATTGAGATTTTAGGTCTCAATGCGATTGGTCGATGCTATGATATGGGCGTGCCTACATCGCAGCAACGTCGCAGGACCCCCGCACTCGGAGCAATATCGTGTGGAGCGACGGTCGCGCAACAAAAATTGCCTCGTGTGCGGCGGGCTTCATCTCGTTCCTACGAATTGTCATGGCAGGAATGAAGTGCATAAGAACAAGAAATGTCAGTAGCGTCTTTAAACGGGACTAGACCCCACCCCGTCACGGTCGGGTCTACCGTCACACCTTCGCCTATGGTGGAAACACCGCTACACAGCACCTAAAGTATGATCATCCCTGGGTTCGTGAGTCGGATGGGATCGGCAACTCGAATGGTGGAAATCGAAATGCAGCCCATGCCTTGAGTACAGATCTATCGATCTGGACTCAAGATGGAAAGTGGATGTTGAGATAAAGACGAGGCCGACCTCACTTTGGACTCGTACAGATAGAAAGGGAAACAGAGAAGAAAAAAACCGAAGCCCAGGTACTTTCGTTTGATTTATTGCGCATTCCCGCTCACTGGCCTTATGTGTCCGTCCCCTCGCAAACAGAACCGCCTAGGTCTGTCGGTTATTTCGACGTGTTGACTTCGCTTCAGGTTTTATTGGCGATTGTCGAGGTTGAGGAGGAAAAACCATCAGAGCCGATGTACCCTGTCCCATCGTTTTGAAGAAATTCAAGATTTTCTGGCGATAGCCGCATTACCTTATATTGAATGCGAGGTTCTCGAGGCAGCAGATTCCTGGAACCTGTATCTATTGAATTTTTGCTCGATTATTTTCTAACATACGTGGTACGAAGTCATTTTGGCTCGGCGGGATGTGGTATCTCCTTGAGAAACTCACTTCTCGCAATGCTGTCTCCGCACCTCTCCAAGTGACCTCTCATGCATATCAATGAAGTCCATCTTGGCTGCAGGGTTCGCTATAGCCCTCCCCTTTGGAGCGAGAGGTGACTCCCTCGGCAGAGGGTTTCTTAATCCAAATATCTGTACACTTGGCCTAATCGTCATGGACTGTACCCAAGGCCCACACAGCCCCATACGAAATGAAAGCGAAAGTCAGATGAGGATGCTGATTGCGTGATAGAAGCGTCTCTTCCTGTCGCAGACGCCTTTCTCATATGGACTCGTGGAACAGCACTGGATACCCGCGGGTCCCCTCATTCTGCTTCCCCGAGCAGGCTTCTCCTTCGTATCCATTGGTAATTATGGTATCCGTAATGACGCGATGTCATCGCTGCAGGCTATTCTAGATGGTTCTCACAGGGCAATCATTACTGGTGCGTCCCATGCCACTGTATAGTGTAACACTTCAGCGAGAAAGAAAACGTTTATGCCAAGTTTCGTAGAGCATTCGAGAAAAAATTGTGAACTGCGTGTTAGTGAGTGTGCGGCATGTGTACGGGAAGGTGTATGCGGTGTGTTTAAAGAGGTTACTTTAAATCTGTGGAAGCAAAATAAATTAAATTCTCGCGTTTGAGTCTGATGGGCAACGTAGACCATATACTCAAAGTGTCTCTGGAAAGTATCTCGAAATCCATAGGGGGTGGGGGATGACAGTAACGAGTGAAATCTGTGTACCCTGACAAGGAGACATGAAGCTTGCAGGTGTCAGATTGGAAGGAAGCAATCGTAAGCTCTCTCATGCATGGACGTCAAGGTCAAATGTGCACCCATGTGGCACAAATTCATTTATTCGATGTGGACCTTAGGAAGAAACTTAGACGGCATGGGTAATGCTGTCATTTCCTCCACGCACGTGGTGGAGGCTTCAACTTTCGCGATGCCGGTGCATGTACTGTGTCCTTGACTGTCTCCACTTCGTTGCGCTAGCGTACTCGGTGCGGAATGAGGCGAATTTCTTTGTCCAGTTTAGGACGAAGTCCACTCGGTAAACACGCCAAGGGTAGACCTGCATGCCTCCTTGGAGGATGAAGTGCGTCGGATGGCACACGAACAAGTTTTAGCAGATGGACATGTGTCAACTGACACACGTGAAGGTCCAGTTGCAATATTTGCTGGTCAAGAAACCCATGACGCGTTTTACGGGACCAATATAAATAAACTAGCGAAGCCCCGCGCAAGTTGCGCGAAATGACAATGTAGTTCTTTGCAGATTTTACTACAAATACTCGATAACCTGAAGGTATATGATCTCAATAAATGCGTTTCTGACTCAACCATGGACCAATAGGTATAGAAATTGCGTATCTTCCTTTTTTTATTGAAGAACACACATTTTAAAAAGAATTCCATAAATCGACTTGAAAAAAGTACAGTATTTTCAATTCGAAAAAACTCTCAGAACACGACATTCAGTATGTACGAGGTAGGTGCCATCGTTGCCTGGGTATCGGCCTTATCGGGGTCCAAGCTCCATCTTAATCGAGTTTTGCCGGAGCTGTGCTCTTGAGAAAGCTAAACACAACTGTATGTGGGAAAATAGGAATTCAGGAACGGAAAATCCAATTCGTTTGAATGCTTGCCCGTGACTCTTGTTGATAGTCATGGCAAAAGCAGCACAGATTAGAAACTCTCGCCGTTTGATCGTGAGAGGCATCGTCGGGCCTGACGGAGCCAGGTCAATACGTGGAAGCAACACTCTTTGTCCTTTAGCTTCGCCAGTCAATTACCTCCAAGTCCAACAGTTCTCATGTTGTCGCACGACTAAGACTCGAACTCCTTTAACCAATAATTATTTTACTCTCATTATCCGAGACCACTCTGTCGATCCTATAATAGGTCTTCTCGCATGCTCCAGTTCGCATTTTTATTTTAAGTTTTCGTGAAACAGGGAATTAATGATCAAACACGCCCATACTTGTGAATATGATTTTTACGTGTGCTGCCAAAAATGCTATGACTTTCCACAATTGAGTAAACAATGGCTCTCTGTAGTCCCTTGTTTCATTCTAGAGAGTGAAGAAAGAATTCCAAATTTTTGCGGGTAAAATAGCAGTCGTTTTCACTATTTGAGGAACCAGGGTTTAGAGCCCTGCATCGGCTGTGGTTCAGCTCGATCGCCCCGACCCAGCCGCGGGCCGTCTAAGGTCATGAATGGAAACTTGTTTATGCATTTGATGTGAGAAGTGGGGAAATGCTAAAGTGTGTGACCAGGAGTATAAAGGAAAGAGAAATATTAGACTGACATGGGACACTTTGTGCCACTCGAAGCCGAAATACGTACGGTTCTTCCTCTTCCGACAAATTTTCTCCCGTCAGTCGACTATCGACATCCTCCTGTACGTGCAAAACAACTTAGAATGATGAGAAAATACACAGTGGGCGCATTCAGTTGTGACTCGATCTAACTGGGCGAGTCCTGACTCGGGGTATAGCCCACTTTGACGTCTGACGCAATCTTCTGAATGCATTGGGTCATTTAATCGGCGAATTTTAGCTGCTTTTCTGTGTAGTAGCAACAACAGAGGGAGTTGAAATGAGAAAATTGTGAAGAGGTGCAGAATGCTCTTCAAGATCAAGTTACCTCTACGGGATATTCACAATGCCCGAGTTCGACCTCACCCTCTTGTTTATTGCATCGTGGTGCCACTCAAGGTAGTCGTCACCTCAGCCAGCAATAAAAAATGTTCGAGAAGATTCCAATTTGGTATGGAAGAAAATTTGAGAAGGCCTATGCACTTCTCAAAAGCAATTTTGGGATATTACAATTCATATTAGCTAGGTAAAAGAAAGGAGCAGCCGTCGTGACATCCTTTTGCATCATTCACAACTTCATTTGCACGTTTCCCCGAATCTGTGTACGTACTCTCGCCGCTGGAAGCCTTCCATGGATGTCGCCATGTTTGGAGTGATGACCCGACGATAATGACTCGTTCTCAGAGATCGGGTCATAACACGTAACTCGGGTCAGGTTCCTGTGTCATCACCCGATGCATTCAGTGTTTCGTGGCGTGACTCGCGTTATAGCTCGGGTCGCAACTGAATGCGCCCACTATGTTTGCTGGGCTCCTGTACAGGGTGTCTGTAAATGATTTTTATGATTTTCATGTTTATTTACTCCGACTTTGTTTAAGTAGCTGCTTTGAAATTATACGTAAGATGAAGTCTGAAAGTTTGAATTTGACGATATATTGCAATTTGTGCATTCTGCCCCCTGGCAGAGCTACATTCGTCGGCACGGCAAAATGGTGTCCGGGCCAGAGAGAGCGTTCTGTGTCTTGGCGTTTCATGAGACAAAATCTGTTGTTACAGTGCAGAGACAGTTTCGACGGAAGTATGGGAAGGCTCCTCCAAGTTAGCCATCAATTCGTGCTTGATAGGAGCGTTTTGTTAGCGATGGCTGTGTGTGTCAACGCAAAAGCACCGGCAAACCGTCCGTGAGTGCTGAGCGCATTGAAACCATTCGGCAATCATTTCTACGGAGATCCCAAAAATCTGTGCGGTGTGCCAGTCGGGAACATGCCGAAAACAAATGTCTGGCAGGTTCTTCGCAAGCGCCTTCATTTGTGGCCATATCGATTACAGATGCTGCAAAAAACTGAAACCTTCGGACAAAGCGAAGCCGTATTACTATGTGGTTCGAGTTACTCGTGGCGCTCACGTTGAACTTGATTAAATACTTTGTGTATGTCAACAAGAATTGCTAAATTTGTTCTTTCGGTTGATATGTGTTTCATAAGTGTAGCTTGAAGTAACGCTGAATAATAAAATATTCAAATCGGAAAAATCATTTACGGACACCCTGTATATCTACGTGTGACTGGAAAGTTTTTGTGGAAAATAGTGAAGTTCTCCAGGGTGTACCAGTACTGGAGATACAAATGCCCCCACAATGGGATAACCCCTACTCGATAAGAAATGGCAGTGCTAATATTGACCGCGGTTGTCATCCCGGTTGCATACGAGGGTTTCGAAACCCAAAAACCCTCACAGAATCCTATAGAAGGGGTTCCAAAAGTTCCCGTGATTTTTTTTCGACAACAATTTGTATTCAAAGTCACAAATGTATAATGACAAATGACCACACAATCGAAGTTTACTCTCTCTGGATTCATTATTCATTCGAAGTGACCGTCTCTGGCTTTGATACATTCCCTCAGTCTCTTTTGAAGTTTGTCGACGATCTTGCCCAGAGTTTCCACAGTGACCTTGTCCCAGGTGGCTCAGGTGTCCAGCTTCTGTCGTTTTGTCGATTGTGGCCTTGCTCAATCGCGAAAACATAATTCGAAGATGCAAATTTCGAACAAACCTGCGTTCCAGCTATTAACATAGTTTCATTAACATAGTTTATTGCGGACCAATGTGGATTACGTTGAATTCGGCTTCTGGTGCTTCGTCGGTTCGCAGCAGTCCTTGCAGATTTTGGACGACCACTTCTTGTCCATGGCACATTGAGCAGGAGTCAGATCTCAGAAATGCACTTTCCATCTTCAAATAACCTAACGATTGTAGGGGAAAATTATTCTTGGCTTAAAATACCTGTTGTGTGATTTCAATGGCAGTGAACACGTATGGCTCAAGCGAAAGGGGAGAAAAAGTCCCTCAAGATGATGCAAATGCAATACATTTTACGAAGTGTTTATGGGTTAAAACAATCATCTGGGGAAAAAAAAATCACAGGAACTTTTGGGACACCCTGTAGGGCAGGAGTCATGTGGTACCCTATTGGGATATTACAGGTTTTTCGTTTTTCTTCAAAAACCTATAGGAAAAATCTTGACGGGGATCCAATAGAATTCCAATAGAAAACTATTTTCCAATAGAAAGCAAAGGGCAAATCTTGAGGATTTGACGTTTGCTTTCTATTGGAAAATGCGGTAAAGTTGTGGGCTTTTCCTGATAGTGTTCTCACTGTTAAACGTGCGTTCATGTGTTTCTTCATACGTGACTTGACTTGTAATATCCATTACCTTTCGTTTATGTAGCTGGTGTTTGATGGAGTACGGAGATGTGTTACGTTCACTAGAGGACAGATCACTGGGACCAACAAGATCACTTCTGCTATAGTGAAGGAGTACCTAAAAGCAAGATGTCTAGAAGGACTTGTCAATTGCAATGAATCGATTCATTGACATTCTTCATGAAAAGCAACTATTGGCTTGAAGCGACAATAAGAACGCTGAAAATTGCTGATTTGATTTTTCACAACATGACATATTGGTTATTCTCTCTCCACTGAATTAGAGCTGGATGCGTTGGATGGGTCAACTAGAGAGGACTCCACTTCCTGTACCAATTCAGTCAGTGAACCCACTACCCTTCTTATGATGACAGATAATTCGCCTGGTGATAGAGGGTTTGTTTCTGTTTCGTTTAATTTCGCTGTAGAGCTGCCCACATTATCTTCAGTAACGACGTGGCCATTTTCCATTGAAGGAACATTTGATTTACTGAGCTCTTCTTGAGATAACTTCGGAGCTGATGTAGATGAAGCTAAAGCGCTGAAATTTGTGGCTTCCACTTCGAGTGAACTTATCTGACTTTTGCCTTGCCGTGGTAATCTCAACGATAGGAACACAATTAGAAACACTATTACAGTCAAGACAAGCACTGTGAATCCTATGACGTACCACGATTTGAAGAATCTTGATGATCGATTTTGCAACATATTTTCTCTCTGTTTTTCATTTGATCCCATGAGCGGCAATGCCACATCAGGCCTTTCCTGATTGATGGTTTTTCCCTTGCTGTATTTTTGCACAGACCCTTGTCCACTTCTTTTCCCTTCAGTTTCTGAAGTTTCTTCGTATCTAGGAGCGTCATTTTTCTCGGCTCCCAGACACGGCGGGCGCGTTTTGTGATTGACGTCAACAGCCAACAGTCCATCTGATAGCCCAATTTCGGAGTTAGGTTGGAGCTTGTCCTGGTGGAACATTTCCATCACTCTGATTCTTCCTTTTGGGCCTTCCAAATTCAGGATTTCCAGGAACTGAGGGATAGGCAGATTCAACAAGCCTTCCGCCTTTGATGATTCAGAGTTACTCTAAGAAGTGATATATAATCACTTCGAGAAATGGTAGGGTTTTCGCAGTCTGTTGTGTCGTCGTTTTCTTCTCAGCAGACAGCACTGATGTGAATGGATTCATTCGCATGGGAGCGAAGTCAATTGTATTTTCATGAGAGCACCTTCGAAGTTTCTTTTCGCTTCGATGCCAAAACTATGGTGTTCGTTGGTAGAGTTGGAACATTCAATAAGGACTCGAGAAAAAAAAGGTCTTTTGAGTTCGACTTGATGACTGGATAAGTGCTTGCAATACAGGATCAAGAGCGCAGGCACAGAGTATTTTATGTTCTCCTTTTGTGGAAAATTTGTTCAATGCAGTTCCGAACCTATATGGAAAGAAAGGGAGGCTTCAGAATTATATGCTACAAAAGTAGAAAAGCATAAAAAGGACGGGAGCGACACCTGTGACAGTTCCGAAATCGATGAATACGGAGATCAAAACAAGTGAATGTCGAGGACTGGGCATCACAGATCGTTCATTCATGATTCTCACATTGCAGAAGCACCTGCCTCCGTGATAGCGACTGTGAATATCCCATTGGCAGAAGATTATCTGCTGAGGGGAAACGCGATAATGTTGAGGTGCCTCTTTGGACGCAGAGGTATGCGCTCTGATTACAGGTTGTGAAGGAACGAGAGGCAAAGTAGGTTAAAATATCCGATGTTGGGAATGCTACGGGCCTCCTCCCTGTCACGGACAAAGGGGTAGGGAAATTCCAAGTATGTATGAGAAGTATGTTCACCTCTGCTGGAAGGCATTCTGTGGAATGAGAATCTTTAGGCAAAAGGAAATAAATAGGCACATTTGGCCATTAGAAACTTCTATTTGCAAGTATAATAATGAAATCTTAAAAAATTACTGCCAGGCATTTCTAGGCATTTAAGGTCAGAAATTGAACCTCTAGAATGTATCCTTACCAGTGTCCGAGTTTTGGTAATAAATCAAAGAGAGTTAAACTTTGGTCAACTGTCATTAAGCTTGAATTAAATGACTGGCACGTTTACCCAAGTAATAAAGTGCAGTTTAGAATTTCAGTTTTTCAAGAGGTTGCAGGAGCAATTCATAATAACGCCCAAATTGATTAAATTCCTGCAAAACCGGATTGAAAATCCTATTAGAAATGTCAAGATATATCTCACATTGTCACTGAGATGCTTAGCATTAATTGCCCCAATACCCCAATGAGCAATACCCATTACCTAGACAGGCAATGAATGTATGGTGCATTCCTATTTTCGTCCTAGTTCCTCTGATTCGATGGAACATTAGGTAGATATCCCCTACTATGAAAGCGCCTTCATCGCTCTGCGATCTAAGAAAATTGCTAATGCACTTTAAGCATTTGTTTCGAAGCTTTCCCTAATGATGCAAACCCCTTGGTTAATGGGAATGGCACTTCTCCCACTTTCGACGATCAAACACTTCAATTGAGGTCATATGTGATCCTTTCCTCAAACAGGGTGAATTTCCGGGTGAATTGCTTTTCACTGATGTCATCTCTGCCACATAAGTGCACAAGGCTCATAAATTGCTGGAATGAAAAAGGAAGTCCTTCATAGAGGAAAGCATAACGCTTCATTTATCATCCTTAGATAACATTGGAATTTATTACAAGGAAGCATTTCTTGATGGCGCCATTGTGGCATGTGAAGATAAAAAGTTGATTTATATATGGAAGAAGGTCCTTTTATATTGGTAGGTTTCATCTACAAAGAAATACTGTTTAGTATAATGGCAGTAGGAATTGCAACCTTGGCAGCAAAATCATATGGGAATTTCTACCATTTGGATTATCCGATTGTCCGTTGATGCTGATTCCCTCAAAACACGGGCCTGGACTTTCTTATTAAAACATCAAGCGTGTTTCTGATTTATTAACGAACCTACGCGTTTTTTTATGAAGAGCAGAAACAATATTATCGTCATCTATTTGATATTGGCTAATAAGAACCTCCATCGAGGTAAATGTCTCTATTCCCGACATTGCTTATGGTAACCTGGGTAGGAAAAATTAATATCGGCAGTTAGTTTATTCTTCGTGAAAAAAAACTCGCCATGGTCGCGCCTTCGGCGCTCCATTGTCCAATATAGTGAATCATTCATTATTTTATTCTGAAGGTGGCAAAAACGTATTAAATATATGTGCCTCTTGAAACGTGTATTGAGAGAGAACCCATTCGACACAACAATGTTGTATCAACATTGAGAATACGTTGAAACGTACGTACGTACCTACTTATGTACATATACATAAGAGGTAAAGTCACTCATTCTGTCAGTCATTCTGGGAAACTCCTCCTAGACAGATGAACGTATTGTCATGAGTGAGGTGTCAATCGAAAGCTTAGGACCTGGACGCGATACTTATTGGGTCAAAGGTCCAGTCAAAAGTCGTGTAGAAACGCACATTTTGGGTGGAACGTCTCAGAATAAAGGTCATTGTGTAAGCAGACAGGGTGGCGAAGAGTGCCTGTGGAACGAGAAATGGTGCAATCGCGAAATCTGAAACTCATGAAAATACTCGATACAACGAAAAAAACTTCTTTCTTAGGGATGGGTCTTAGGGATGGGTTCACCACAGAAGCTCATCACAATCATCTTCTTTGCATCCTTGTTCGAAAGGTGAAAGGCAAATAATACGGTCTTGGATGGGTTCGGCTTCAGGCGCCAATATCGAAAATACTCATTTAAGGTTTTCGGGTCAGCTTTCAACTGTCTTTTGGCATCGATGATTGATGCCTGTGAGACAATGGCCTTGTCGTCCGCGTACATAAATTTACTTCTCGCTGTCGTCGGCCCTTACGAAAATCCCTCTTAGGATCCCTATAGGAATACATAGGAATCCTATAGATTCCTCTAGGGCCTATAGGGAATCCTATAGGCCCCATATGGATTTGCTAGGGACATATATATTTCTCTATAGAACCTGTAGGGTTCGCTATAGGACCTAGAAGGTTCTCTATAGGGCCGATACGGTTCCCTATAGGCCTATAGTGTTCCGTTTGAAGCTCTAATCTAGCCCACTAGATGGAGGTACAGGGTTCTCGCATTTCTCGAAGGACACAAAAGTGCCCTCCACTTACCCATGGAATCATCTCTCACAAGAGTTTTGTACTTCCCCCAAATGTCTCGCTTTGCCTCATTGTAACAATCAATAAACTTCGACACTTCCTTATTTGTCATCCCCATCTTCCAGATAGAATCATGGTGTCCAGGGCAGAAATATACCCATATTTCCGTTGAAAACCACGCGAATAGCATTCATCCGAAAGGAGTTTCAGTAAAGGTGCTTGTTCTCAGATTCTGTTTGCCGTTTCCTTAGGTTGCGAGACGAATGATACATCTCTCTATCGAAGGCAGTGGACTCGCTATTGTGCGCAATCCAAATATTTAAGTGGGCCTTGCTAATGAATTATGCAGACCTACGCAGTACTATTATTAGTAATACAAGTGTCCCTACCATAGGAAACCCCCTCCCAAGTGTGAGAACGGTGGGCTCCCATCTGTGTGGGATAGAACAGAAAGGTTTATCCTGGGATTGCAAAGATGCCGCTGGTCGTGTCGTAAACATCCCGTTTCCATATCCGTATATTTCATTTATAGGCTTGGATAAAAAGTGATGGAAGTGGACTTTCCGGACGAAGCGGACACGGTTGTGATCGATAGGAAAAAGCGCCAAAAGCGCCGATCAATAAAGGGGTCGGAATTCCAACAATTGTAAGAGCGAAGATCTCACACCAGCGAGGAACTCATCCTACCTTCAGCGGGAAGAAAGGGGACTCCAAGTGTTGTACGTGGGGACGTGTAAAGATTGCGAAAGAGGGTCTTCTATGAACTGCTGACATCCAGCTGTTTTTATCTGCTTGGATTAGATTGGAATTATGAGTCCAAGATGAGCAGATTACCTTACATTATGACCATGAATTCATATTTACATTTCCTATTGTAAAGTTACTCATTTTGCCATTATGATTTTCCCCAGAACAATCAATCTACGGATAATGAGAAACACATCTAGAGATTGTTATGTGTGGTCAGATGGGTGACTGATCAAATTAGTTTAATCCTTAGTGATTGTGTCATGGATCAAGACATGCTTCACAATCAAGTAAATATAGTGGTTCTTAAGTGGGGTGCCCTCCATGATGTTGATCCAAAGAGTGGATGGGAAAAACATGAAGGGAGTGTTTTGTTCTGCAGTGGTGTGTTCCTTTGATTTTACAGATACATTTTTTTTATTTCAGTAATTTTATATGACTATATCTCCTTTGTTGCTAAAAAGATTCAATCGTTGAAACAAAGAAACTAGAGAAGAAGTACCTGAAATAAATGAAGAAATCCAAGTTACTCAAGGTCAATCATAAGAAAGAAGATAAAACAAGGGCAGTGAGTACATGTCGAATAACCATGGTATCTTCTTCATTTGTACAATGGAGTCATATGTCGCACTAGCGAGTTTGTTTGCCCGAAGGGCACACAAACTCGCTGTGGTCGCATCTGCGGCGCTCCATTACCTTGGATAGTGAATAATTCATTTATTCTTTAGGAAATGACAAACAAGTATTTAAAGTACGTCTTCAATGAAATACATGACATATGGGGTCGAAAGAATTGATTTTTATAAAAATCACTACTTCTATGATTTCTAGTGTATCTAACTTGAAATTTTTTCACGGGTCCCTTTTTGTAAGGGAGGAGAAGGCATTTTGAAATGCTTCCCTCCGATAATCTACACTAATAGGATATCTTTCAGCAATAGGATTTTTCCTATATTCAACCATCAAACTGATACTTCTCAGAGAACTTTAAATTTTTTGTCTCTGTTTCGTTAGATCAAAAAAAAATCAGGAAAATGGGACTGAAAATAGTGCTGATGTGTTTTAACGAAAATTTTTATTTATTTCTGAAATGTAGAATCACGGAACTCCATGCCACCCAGTTTCAGCCTTATGCGTCTCTCTTTTTTGCTGGCGGAAAAAATGTATTTGGAAGAGCAACCCACCCAAAAGCTGTCCTGAGGAGATGTACAAGAAAAGTTGAAATTTTCATTAAATCAACATCACGTCCGTAATGCATGTGCCAGCTGCTACTTTTCTATTTCTGACCGATTTGCTAGCATGTGAAAAACTCTTCGAAAACGTAACGTCACCAAGAAATATGCCCCCCCCCCAAAAAAAAATATTTTGGAAATTTGACATTTTTCCGAAGCTCAGAACGTCAGGAGTCACGTTCTTGCCAAGTTTCAACTTTCCATGTGTCTCGTTTGATTGAAGCAAAGAGAATTATTTGAAAATATGTTCCCCATAAAGGTGTGCCCCTATGGCATGTATCACCAAAATAGGATCTTTCCTGAACTCAGCATGCAAATAACTACTTAAGTTAGTCAGTTATGTCAGATCGTCTATATATAACAAAAGTATATATTTTTTCTTTACGCAGCTATCCATCAGGTACTTTTTTGCCAAGTTTAAACTTTCTAGCGCCCTCTGTTTCACTGAATCAGAATATTCGGGAAAATACGCCTTTTGCAAAATATGTCCTCTAAGGCGTTTTAACCGAAAAAGTACCTTTTTCGTTACTGAAATCAATTCTCAGAGAACTACATGCCCAGAAAGTTTCAACCTTATACGTTTGCCCTTTTCGGTGGTGAAAAAACATGTTTGGAAAAGCCGACCCACCCAAAATCTATGCCAGGATGCACAATGAAAGCTGAATACTCCCTCAACTCAATAATATCATGTCACTTATACGTGTGCCAAGTTTGTCGAGAATGTAGGTGGAGTGTGGAATGAATTAGTTACACAGAGAGATTTGCAGATGCTTTTTACTAAATTCTTTGAACCTAACAGTATGGTAATCACATTGCTTGCAATGGTGGTAGCTGGTAGCAGTTGGGCTGTCCCTTTTTTTTTTACTCTACCCTTACATTAGCCAGGGATTATCCCATACGAACTCAACAAGATAATGCGCTTGGGCATTTTGGATTTCGGCTTGAAAACTTTCGGCGGTTGCAGTCCAACAACCCATGAACGAATAAATAAATAAATAAGACCTTACCTCCATCGGATGCTCTGTTCCATGCATCGGAAAAATACTAGACGAAAGATGATCAAAAAGAAGAAAAATTCATTTTTGACGTGAATTTTCATCTATTCAGCGGACAAAGAGTCAAGCATGTAACTTAATTTATCGACGCAATTGAAAAAGGAGTGCAAATTACCGTTATAAAATATTTGCCTTTTGCCTCACCCCATATGGATATTGAAGTGTCAAAACTGTATAAATTTCTCACTTCAAAATCAACTATGATCATTAAATCTCACTAAAGCTCTAATGGTGCATGAAGCCAATCGTTCAGTAATTAAAATTCTTCGATTCTAAATATGGCACGCCGCTGTAAAGCGATCGGTTCCATAGAAGGAAGTCTTGTTGTCTTTGGGTTTCTTCATTTTTTCCTACAGTTCCTGGGTCCATATCTCGCTACCACAGATTGTTTTCTTTTAGTTATTGCCTGAAAGCACGAGTATTGAGATTGTCATCTAGCTATCTTGGATCGCTTGATTACAATTTCAACAATATGAGGAGCGAATGGATGATGTCCTATTTAGCTTGTATATTTGGGAAAAAAAATGACTAAGTAATAATTGGCATCCACCGAAGCATGATAAATTGGTGAGTTTTTTTTCTCTTTCCAAGATCATATAAAAATTTTAGCTCCTTTAGGGAGGAGGAATCTAGAGAAGGGCAAACGGGGGGCTCCAATGTTGCTTTCCCAATTGCACATTATTATCCTGGAGAGTTTATCTCCATATATGGAGGTAGAGAACCCTAATGAACCCACAATACCTCGTAGGTTGACGCTGAGATTGCAATTTTTCTTGCTGATGCACCAGTGTCAGTGTTGTCTTTCGAATGTAATCCTATGATCACGTTGAATATCTTCTGCTGATGAGGGCACATGTAAAAGATGCGCTCATGTCCAAGTTGGCTGAAATGACCACATTTTGCTTTTGACCTGAATTGATGCCTTTGACTTCAAGCTGGCAGCATCTTTCTATATTTCATGTACGCTTCAAGTCTTATTACATAAACTCAGAATGAGACTAAGTTGCTCAAATTTGGTATTATGCAGAATTATAGGTTAATTTCTCGAGAAACCCAATATGGGAGATGCAAATGCTTCTATTCTGGGGCAATTTATTGGAAAATTTTGCACAATATAACGTGGGACAAAAGGCTTTATCTTGTCCCAAAGTGATAATTGTGATCATTAAACTTTTCATAATGTTATAGATAGAATTCACTGCTGACATTGAGCGGTGGCAACCTCAGGTGAGGCAGAAAATAGTATTGACTGCCTCCATTCGATTCAAGTTTTTTCAAGGACTCAGCGAGCGGCCGTGAGCAAGTCTGGAAGCTTTTAGATGGATTCATATCCATCCAATTGTACTTTGGTTATCTTAATACACCGGATCCGGATGATACTAATTCCTAGAAGCAATATGCTCCATCCATTGATAAGCGTTCATGTCACCTTCTCTCATGATACAAAAACTCATATGGATGCGATAGATGCCTACTTGAAATACCAGAAATTCTTTGCGCTTTTTCCAGAAGAATATCATTCACCACGTTCCTAACAGCTCAGGGACAACAGCGACATCTGCATAACACTTAGTTACCTAGTGTTAGAGTCCTACAGCTTAGTAATCGAGAGGATTCCCTGAAAAAGGTTGGGACGGACTTTGAAATAGGAATAGGACAGAGAACTCTATATTGTCCTAATTGCTATATGAAGACTAAGTAAATTGTAGCGAAGATTATATTTCGAATCAGCACCTTGCCCTATTTGACTCCTGCAACCAATCGCGCACAGATGCTTGTGGAACTTATTGGTACTTTACCGAGTACTCATAGAATATAAAAAATTAGAAGAACGTTGAGTTTTTGTCATGAAGCTGTAACTTCCAGATGATTGCTATGCCACTTTAGTTTAGATTTAGTTATGATTTAAATGTTATGGATATTTATTGATATTTAGCTAAGATTTAGATATTATGGAATTCGACTTAATCGGTCCACTCAAAAATTCGTTCTCGACGCTATCCAGGAAACACCAACACATGGAGGCCATCCATTTGCTGCACACAGCCCGATCCTGACTCTTGAATGGAAGATACAATCGTCTCTGTCTTCTCGATGTAGCGATGATTCAAGTTCCCACTTAGTCTAATTCCAGGAACTGTGTTTGAGGCAGGTACCCAGGCAATATGCACACGATGGGCCAACCTTGGAACGATATAGGTATCCCACATGTGAAATATGGACCGAACGATGTGTCCTAGCGTTTGTCCCAGGTTGGGTAAGCATCAAACCCTATATTTGGCCAACGTTGGAAGCCCATATTTGGTCCACACAAATCACTCACGAGTAGCAAGACTTTAAGACGCTTAGAAGAGGACTGTAGTAACAGCCTATGTACAAGACTGTTGTGTCCTCGAGGCTCTCTCAGTTTGTCTTGAATTACTCTAGCGATTACTAATTCTCCCGATTGTCTACTGAGAGATATGAACCACTCCTCTGAAATATTATATTGCTCATTTGGTTTCGTTCTCACCCTTTATCCTAATCCGGGCAAGGAGGGTCCGTTGGACTCCCGAGCCTCAATTTAAAAAAATAACAATCTAACTATTGAAGGCGATTTTTAGCATTCGTCATTCAAGTCGAGAAGACGCAGGAGCCTGCCTTTCACAATCCTGAATCGTTTTCAAAAAGATTTAAACAATATTTTTGATTGGAGTAGCGTAACTGGGCTAGTGGGCTCCATTACACAACCACTACGTTCCATGTAAATCTACAAGATGTTACCTCCTCGTTCACCTATATTTCTTATCTTTTTCACATGATGTTTCCCATAAGAGTCTTCTGTCCACTGCAGTCAGAGGGAAAAAGGGAGGAAAGAGGGGTTTCCGCGACTTTCCCTGAGGTTCATTCGAAAGGACGCCTCCCCCAGCAGGATCTTGAGAAAAGATGAGTCGCAAAGGTCAAATCCGGGTAATAAGATAAAAGTTGCCCTTCGCACTTTTCTTTCTTATCTTTTGTGGGATGTGTTGAAACTACTTTATTCCCCATTTTGCTCGGTAAAGCACAGACATGAGGAGGGCAGGTGCTTCATTGCATTTGTAAGGGAGCATGGACATGGGTACCATCTTGTGGGGTGTTTTGGTACTGCAACTGCGTCCCGGTTACATTATGGGAAGAGAGCTGGTTCCCCTCTATTTACAATAGGTCAGCAATAGAATGTCCCACTAGCCGCCACGGTTCCCGCCGCCGGCAGAAATCCACCAGTACAGTGCCTGGGCCCCTTTTGGCACAATACTTTTGTGCTACTCGTGATGCTGAGTCCAGAATAATTCCGACTTTGGAGGTAATTGCACTGGGGCACACATTTCTTAGGGAAAATCTTTTCAACTAATTTTGTTTGTTTCAGTCAGCGGAGACATGGAAAGCTGAAACATGGTATGAATATGACTACATAAACACTGAGTTCAGGAAACTTTCAAGTTTCCAACACATCCCCTTATGGCATATTTATTGGAGGTGACGTTTCCAAATACTTTTTTTGTCCTAGCAAACCGTGCATAAATGGAAAGGAAAAACTTTTCTCATGCATGATGATGCATGAGCAAAGTTGAGTTCAGGATAAACTCAACTTTTTGGATGCATCTCCTCAGGGCACAACTTTTCGGTGAGTCACCTCTCCAAATATGTTTTTGCATCATCGAAAAGGGCAAACGTATATGGTTGAAACTTGGTTGGCATGGAGTTCCCCGAGAACAAATTTCAGTCAAAATAGTATTTTGATGGCAAATCCCTCAGGACAAATTTTTTCATGAGGCGCATTTTCTGAATTCAACGTCAGAATGAACCCATTATAATTGCGGGATCCCCTCACGTGACGATCAACTAAGGCCTCGGCAGCTGCCGTCACAAACAGTGGATCATAGAGGAATGGAAACGTA
The DNA here is from genome assembly GCA_905338385.1 of Darwinula stevensoni. Lineage (NCBI taxonomy): Eukaryota > Metazoa > Arthropoda > Ostracoda > Podocopida > Darwinulidae > Darwinula > Darwinula stevensoni. The sequence goes on along the minus strand of CAJPEV010003026.1, from coordinate 12,688 downwards.
TAACTTGGTCAAACGAGACCAAAGTCAGCCCAATGAAGTCAAATGGGTGCTAAAGGATACGGAAACAGCGGGGTTAAGCCTTAACAGAGTTGCACATCAAAGGGATCTTGGAAGTATGATGGAGGGAGCCTGATGTTTTGGACTGCATGACGACAAAGGAAGTCGGATATAGATGTCAAATACAAGGAAGAATAGATGGCAAGGTGTATACAAGCATCATCGGGGACGAATTCCACCAGAAAGATGAGCTCGACCAGCTCGAAATGAGAGAGGTGGTGTTTCAGTCTGACAATGATCCGAAACACACATCGCGGGTGGCTCACCAATGCTTCCAGGACCATAGAATCGAGATCATAGAATGATCAGCAGTCACCAGACCTCAACCTAATATTCACATCGCTGTTCCAATGCCGAAGTAATAGCACCTGACGCAATCTTGTTTTTTTTTCTGCGAGAAACTCTCATCAACCCTTCATCTTCAGGTTTTACATCACCCAGTGTTACAGTTAACATTTCCATGAGTTTTCACTGCTTCTGCATTACTTGTTTCTTGTGTGGAAAATGTAGTGGCATTGGAACTTGAACTCCCTTCGTGCTTATATAAAATATTAGAAACATCACCAAGCACATTGTGAACTTGGTCTGTGATTTCAGTATTGCCATCAGTTATAGAAAAATATATCAGTTATAGTTATTTCCGGCGAAAGCCTTACTCATCCTCCAAATATGCCTGGATGGATAAAGGAAGATCTTGAGAGCAACTAGCCCACTTCATTATGCCTTTGAAAAATACAAACTTTTCAGGAAATTTTGAAACAATGTGTATTATGGAACATTTTCGAAAGGACTTCGCATTCTCAAAGGGAAAACAGGAGTATTGGTACAAAGGGCCCCAATTAATAATACAGTTGTAGACATGTGAGAGTTAGTGCACATTGCGAAATTCTGGGCACCATATAAGTTGATATGTCAGCATTAGACCAAGTGACTTTAACTTCAGGATTCAGGAAATGTCACATCTGACACTTTACTTTGCACCTCTAACAAAACAGAGAGTGAAATACTTTGGATTATGGAATTTTCATTCATAATATAGATAAATACATTTTCTACTAGCGAACAAACAAACTGGCGGCAACTAGCGCCAAACAAACTGGGCAAACTAACTCGCTATGGTCGCGCCTTTGGCGCTGCATTACCTTGGATAGTGATTAATTCATTTATTCTTTGCGAAATGGGAAACACGTATTTAAAGTTCGTCCCCATTGAAATACGTGACTAATGGGTACTAAAGACTTGATTTTTTATAAAAATCATTACTTCTATGATTTGTAGTGTGCCTAACTTTAAATCTTTTCATGTGTCCCTTTTTGTAAGGGTGGAGAATACATCTTGAAATACTTCCCTCCTATAATCTACACTAATGGAACATATTTCAAAAGTAGTATTTTTCCTGTACACAGCCATCAAATAGGTACTTTTCAGGGAAGTTTAAATTTTCTGTCTCTGTTTCGTTGGATCAAAAAATAATCAGGAAAATGGGACTTAAAAAAAAGTGCCCTGATGGGTTTTAACGAAAATTTGTTTCCTTCTGAAATTTGGACTCATGGAACTCCATCCCACCCAGTTTCCGCCTCATACGTTTCCCCTTTTCGCTAGCGGAAAAAATATATTTGGAAAAGCGACCCAACCAAAAGCTGTGCTCTGAAGAGACGCATAAAAAAAGTTTAAATTTTCTTTTAATGTTTATTAATGTTTAATTCTGTTTAATTTTAATGTGATAGGGCGAGTTGAAAAATCACATCCCAGATCACATGCTTCTCACATGGTTTGAGGACGTGACAAGGGGTGTGACAGGGTGTAAGTTGGGGAATCACATGCCTCTCACACGTAAAACAGCGTGTGATCTGAGGTGATATTTCCGAAGTGAGTTTTCCTCAGAACGCAGGTCCTCAAGGACCTGCGTTCTGAGGAAAACGCGAGGTGATCGCCCCAAGCGATATTATCGCTTTGCGATGCTTTGTTTGCGATGTTTTCTGGAGTCGGCAGGTTCAGTGGCGTCCTGCTCAGGCAAGGATCATCCTGAGGTACAAATCACGCCATGCGATTTCTTAAAAAACGCTAGGCTTCTAAGACCGCCTTTGTGGCTCTTTTTATGACTATGTTCAGTCTCCTGCCGGGCTATGACAGGCTTTGGAAGGTTATACAAAATGGCATCCCATTAAAAGTCCAAGTCCATCCCGCTTGGTCCTTTCTGGGACTGGACGGGCTGCAAATTAGGATAGAAAAATACGTGTGATGGAATTAATCTTTTAAAAATATTTTTTTTTTTGATTCGCGCATACTCGACTAATGGACTCCAGAAATATATATTTAGGTTCGCGAACTTTGTTCTTTCGGAAGATGTGCAAATGCAAGTAAAAAAGCTAAAAAAATCAGAGTAGAGACAGGGTCAAAGTAGGGACAAATTCGTCCAAGTAGTGACAAACGCGTCCATCACGTCAGAGGAACATAAAGATAAGAACTATCTTGCGAGGAAGTCAAGAGACGGAAACCACATAGCTCAGTATGATGAGGATGGTGACGCTCTCCTCTTAGTAAATTGAGTTTCTATTTTGCTGATTTGTGAACAAGAAGCCTAGGAGACTTGGCAATTGATGGGTGACACTGTAAGTTACATTCCAAGGACTCCATTTCGCGATAACGATGACATATCTTGAATTCCTTTTGAGAAATAGCTAATGTCTTGTAACTCGTAATGTCGGTGTCCACATCACGTCCCTAGTGGTGTCCGTCCAAAACTTAGTGCGCGGGAGAAATGGGAATGGGAGAATGGGAAATCCTTCGTGTTTTAGGCTTGCTTAATGACTAAATAATAACTTAATGATCATCGACTGTGAATACTATCGCATGGTATTCACTTTGACTCCAATCTAACAGTCAAACGTAGTTGAAAACATGCCCATGGCGTTATTGAAGCGATACAGGACCAAGTACAAGTTGTTGTCTGAGAACAGGAGCTTTGAAATAGCGACAGAATAAAACTCTCGTCTCTTTCACATGAAAGCAGTTGTATTTTATTTTAAGAGCGCAAACGATAAGGTTATCATGTACTCTCTTTGCAGAGTGTTTTTGAGAGCTGAATATTCAATTCGTGAAGAAAACATTTCCTCATCGCGTTGCCTTCACTTCCGTATGGACTAGAAGATCACGCCATTGCAAAAATATATATATAAAACAAATCACACGAAAACCATTTTTGAGGAGCGTACCTCGTATTTACATGACTGGTGCGCTGGCATTGAATTTTTTTTTAGAATTGTAGGTCATTTTTTGAGCGAGGGATATGTTTACAAGACCTATTGTCGATGAAACTATTAGTTGTTGCTGAGTTTTCGCTGTGAAACTTCTATATTCTTACTGCAACACATAATAAGTGTGACATCTAATGAAAAATATATCATTTCTCCACGACAAGCCTTGGAGTGAAAAAACAAAATTTCCTTTTTGAACTTCCTAGAATACATCTAATAAAGTGCAGGGCGGCAATTGACCCATCTGAGCCCAAAATGCGCAAAATAAATTTGGTGAAGCAAGTCCACTGGAGCGTTTCTTCGGAGCGAAGGAATACTTGTAAACAAGCGGTGTGTCCTCCGTTCGAAAGTTTCTGGCTCAAGTCGATGTCAAGCCAATCAAAGCTGATAGGGCTGCGAGGGGCAATTTAAGAAGCACGAGACAGCCCCAGGATTCTCTACAGTCGTGAATCTCGAACTTTTATCAATAATTCCGTTGACCACTTCCCACGCTTCTGGCTGAATGGTGATCATTTTCTTTATAAAGCACGACCACGTCTTCTTCCGGAGGATCAGAAAGGAGGGATCTTTCTTGCTTACGCTTGCCCAGTTCGCATACCATTCATATCTCTCCCTACTGGACTACTCAGATTACACATGTTCATGTGACACAACCGTCAAGTACAAAATGGATCTGCTCCTCCTATGATGCCAATCATTTCTTTATCTCGCAAGCATCGCACTTGAACTGAACGTCCTAGAGAACGATTGCGTTCACCATTGACGTCTGCATACTTTTTTTTCACTTCCGCAAGATGGCGCTGTATCCTTTTAGAGAGCGTTGTTGTTGACCAGGTGATCGAAGGTGATAACAAAAAGTTCCACCATTTTCAAAGGAGAGAAAGTACGATTCGTTTAATCGATAAAAAAGAGAGTTATAAACTATTGATATTGGACATACTGTATAGGAGGAGTTGGAAAGATTGTCTTCATTTCGGAACAATTCTCTGAGCCATGTATTATCCTGTTTCACAGTTCACAGGTAGAGCATTAAACCTTTATTTTTTAAATTACCCTCGGTCGCCCGGTCAACAGCTGCACCCTCTATCGGGATACAGCGCCATCTTGTGGAAGTGAAAGAAAACCTTAGACTCCTGAACCTCTCTGTGAAGTATTAGATGGATCCCACTGTCACTTGGGAAGTTAAAGTTTGAAATTTTATTTAATTCTGACGCAGCTGAGTACAGATAATCACCTCACTTGAGGTAAAATGAATCGTCTCAAAGCATCTTTAATTTAACTTTAAATGGGCGTTGCGCGACTTAGGCAGGGGTGCTTAAAAAAAGCTGGCAAGAATTTCAGAACCTTGTCACTATCAAATGACGTTCGCGTATCCAATGTAATTTTTTCCCCTCAAAGCACCTCAAAGAATTTGTTTAACCCATTCATTCCCTTTTATTTTTGAGAGTGTGAAACAGCACTTGACAGACAATGGTGACTCCACAAGAAGAAGCCCAATGTGTTTATTGGTTTGTGAAGTCAAAAAGTCTTGCAGCGTAATTACCGTCGAGTGTACCAGAAAGACTGTGAACGCAATTTAAAAAAAGCTGGCATGGCACATTTTTGGAAACCGGCAGCTTTTTGGACAGGAAACGTGCAGGACAGCCTTCAGCGTCAGAGGAAAAGGTGGCTCAGATTCAGCAAGCGTTTCCAGAAGTCCAAGGAAGAAAGTTCTGCAAGTCACTAATGGTCCACACGTCGTAGTTATGCGTTAACTGGTGGAAATTCTCTGAGTTACTCTTTCTGACAATTAGAAAACAGGATTGTCATGTGTATAATACTTTTCGAGTAATTAAAGTATTTAATGTACCAGGTGGACCACATAAAAGAATCACATTTGAAAAGTACATAACTTTTTTATCATTGCATATAGGAACATAGTCAAATTCAAATTGTTCAGGTATTCAGTAATTTTTTCCCTGACTACATGAAATGTTTAAAATATCCACTACTTTTTGATGCAAATTTGCGAATAAGCATGAAAAAGTTTTGCTTTACCTTATGAAGTGTTTCTTTTTTGATGGTGGCAAGAGTTTGGATGATGACATTTTTTAGTTCAGCAACAAGGTTGGGTTTTCTCTTGAATAATTCTTCATCGATGAATCCCCTCTTAAAAAAAAATATAAAAGGTGACAAGTCTGGTGATCTAGGGGACCAAGAAATTCACTTTTGTAGCAGATGACACGATTCTGGAAAATTTCCTTGAGCCAGTTCAGGCATTCAACAGTGATAAGGATCGTGGCGCCATCCTGTTGAAGTCACATGTTTGGAATGCCACACACTCTGTTCCAAAAGTACGTCTTCAGCATGTGCAAATTTCTGCATGTTGTCACAGTAACACAGTATTCAAGAGAAAACCCAACTCCATTGCTGAACTAAAAGATTTTATCGTCCAAATTATTGCCACCTTCGAAAAAGAAACTCTTTAGAAGGCAAAGCAAAACTTTTTCATGGGTATTTGCAAATTTTCAGCAGAAAGTGCTGGACATTTTGGACATCTCATGTAGTTAGGCAAAACCTTGATGAATGTCTGAACAATGTGAAGTCAACTCTAAGTTTCTATCGACCGTAATAAAAAAGTTATGAATTTTAAAATGTTTTCCTTTTTTGTGGCATACCTTGTATCAAGGACTTCTTGACACCCTGTGTATTTACTTCAGCCAAAGGAAGAGATATGGAGTGCTGAAACTTGGCATGGACGTGCCAATCGAGACATTGTGTTCAGGAATAATATATATTTTTATATGCATGCCCTGGGTGTATATTTTTTGCGGGAGGTAACATAAAAAAAAACAATTATTTGTCCTGGCGAATAGGGCAGAAATAGAAAGGTGAAACTTCATAAGTACCTGTGGGTATGTTGCAATCAGAAAATTCAAGCTTTTGAGGTAAATGCCCTTGGGGACAAATCCCTGGTGCATATATTTTCAAATTATTATTCTATGTTTCAGTGAAACGGATAAGCCTGCAAAACTGAAACCTGACGTGAACGTGCAACTGAGACGCTGAGTTCAGGAAAAATGTCGAGTTTCTTGTACACGCCATTGTGGCATACCTTTAGGGGGTGACATTTACAAATAATATTTTTTTGTCCTACTGAATTTGGCTGAGATACATAGGCGAAGCTTGGCACACCAATGATCAAGATGAAGTTTAGTTCAGATAAAATTCAACATTTGTGGAGCAGATCCTCATGGCAAACGCTGACCTCGGCAGACGTCACGAGAATGAGTGGATGTGCCTGCTGCCGTATGCGGTCGGTGAGCGCAACGCCGATTTTTTGTAACCGAAATGCAATATTTTTTTCCGAAGTGTTCCTTTGAGATATTTAAAGTCTGGAAATAAAACATTTTGTAGCTAAATCTTTCTTCTTTCCATTACATGTAACAAAAACTTCCTTGAAAGCATCACACCTAAAATGCTCGTCGAAAAGAGCGGACTTTTTTGGGGCCACCCTGTATATATAAACATCATGTCGAAAGAGCAAAATGGTTGTCGCAAAGGATCGTACGACTGCGAGGAACAGCTCTCAATCAACTGTATGATAATGGATGATGCCAGAATCAGGAAGAAGAACCTCTCGATGGCATGGATCGACTACCAGAAGCCATACGACTCGTGGCCCCATTCATGGATCATCGAGTGCCTCAGAATGTATAATATGAACTCTGTGGGGGTCAACTTCCTCCAACAGACCATGCCTCGCTGGAAGACGCCATGTCCCTCAAGGGACAGGACTCCATCCCTGACAAACTGTGAGAATTCCATCAAACGCAGGATCTTCCAGGGAGGCACGTTGTCTCCTCTCCTCTTCTGTCTGGTTCTCAACCTACTCAATATCGATTTATCTCGGACTGACTGTGGTTATTACGTAGGAAAGGGGAAGAATGCAGACCATTGCATGAACCACCTTCTCTACATGGACGACCTGAAACTCTAAGCCTCCAACGAGAAACAGCTCGAAAGCCTACTCAACGTCGTCAGCATCTTCTCGAAAGACATCTGCATGAAATTCGGATTCAACGAGTGCGCGAAGCTCTTTGTCCACCGCGGAATCCCCACCTCTCTGGGAGATATCACCAACACTAACAACGAACAACTCTGACGGCTCACGGCCCCTGACACATATAAATACCTCGGCGTGGATGAGAACTCTGTGGCTGTCAAGCGCACGAAGCAGAGACTGACGACTGAATGCAAACGCAGAGTCCGCCTCGTACAGAATGCCTTCCAGCAGAGGTGAACATACTTCTCATACATACTTGGAATTTCCCTACCCCTTTGTCCGTGACAGGGAGGAGGCCCGTAGCATTCCCAACATCGGATATTTTAACCTACTTTGCCTCTCGTTCCTTCATAACCTGTAATCAGAGCGCATACCTCTACGCCCTAAGAGGCACCTCAACATTATCGCGTTTCCCCTCAGCAGATAATCTTCTGCCAATGGGATATTCACAGTCGCTATCACGGAGGCAGGTCCTTCTGCAATGTGAGAATCATGAATGAACGATCTGTGATGCCCAGTCCTCGACATTCACTTGTTTTGATCTCCGTATTCATCGATTTCGGAACTGTCACAGGTGTCGCTCCCGTCCTTTTTATGTTTTTCTACTTTTGTAGCATACAATTCTGAAGCCTCCCTTTCTTTCCATATAGGTTCGGAACTGCATTGAACAAATGTTCCCCAAAAGGAGAACATAAAATACTCTGTGCCTGCGCTCTTGATCCTTGCGCCTTGGTGGGAAGCAGGCCACTGCCCTACCAGGTAATCGCTTGAAAAGCCGTTCTTTATTAAACATAGGACTCAACATTATTACACCTGCTGTCTGTCCTGGTCAAAGTTCTTACTTTGCAAACAGCAGCTCAAGGTATATATCTGGCTACAGAAATCGCTTGGTACGGTCTCTGGGGGAGGGGAATGGGCGGATTTTGAGCCGATCAGGCAGCATGTTTGCTTCTCCTAACTCTCCTCTCTATGTCTCGCTTTCAACTCTGTGTTCCTTTAAGTTTAATTTTCTTTTGTAGGTGCAGTCGAGTTTCGAATAGTACTCTAAGGGTTGGCCGCTCTTAGTGGTACTTCAACCATCGGCCTTCAAATGCAATAATTTACGTTGTCGTACCTGTCCCTACATGGTCGAGGGAAGGAATCTGAATCTTAGTCGAGTTTCGAATAGTACTCTAAGGGTTGGCCGCTCTTAGTGGTACTTCAACCATCGGCCTTCAAATGCAATAATTTACGTTGTCGTACCTGTCCCTACATGGTCGAGGGAAGGAATCTGAATCTAAGTAAACCCTTCTGCAAGAACAGCCATCTAATTTACAAGATCACCTGCAATTCCTGTGGGCTCGCCTACGTTGGCCAAACCAGCACGGCGCTGAACTTGAGGATGAAAAATCATAGATCGTACATTAAACTGAACCCATGACATCGAAATTCGGCATTTTCAAAAACACAGTTTTGATGATATTCGAGTTGAAATCCTTAGGATCGTCGCAGATGAAGCTGAGAGACTGTCCGCCGAAGATATTCTCATCATTTGCCACAGGACACTTTATCCTTACGGCCTTAATGATAGGCATCAAGGCATGAACATGTCCATGAACCTTAGCCAACATTGCATTTATAATCTTCTGCAGAATTCGAGATTTGGGCAGAGAGCCTCGCAAAGAAGACCTAGAAGGACCTCAGCAAACACTAACCCTTACAAGAAGTTTGTGAACTTCCATTCGCTGCTGAAGAAATGGGAAAATTACTTTTTAACGGAGAAGAATGCCATTAATAAATTAAAGAGCGAAATTAATTTCCTATGGAAAGCAAAATTGAAATTTCTACTCAATGTTATTAAAGGCGAAGAGGACAACAGGCACTTCTGGGACTTTGTCATTCACTTCTGTAAATACAGGCTGAAAATCAATTCCCTAGAGAAAAGAAAGGCTCGTGCAAAATCCTTTATCATTATTCCGTTTTTAAGCAAATGTCTGGATTCCTTCAAACTGAGTGCCGTTCTAGGTAGTTCAGTTGCCAGAGATAAATTTCCTGTCAAAAATGCATATCCTAAGATTTCCTACAGCCTGCAGAAACCCTCTGGCAGGATCGTGTGCAACTATCGACTATTCATTCAAAACCTCGACTTGACGACTCTTGGAAGTCTACCCTGTGCATGTAACGAGTGCAAATATAGGAAATTCATAGATAGGCATCATGGACATGTTATTACTGGAGATTTGGACATAGTTGCTAACGCCAAACTTAAAAAAACTCTTTCGAAAAGGTAGCAAATACAGGATGAACAAGAAGTTAAATAAGGAAGAATTTTTTCAGAAGTTCCTAATGGCTTTAGATAAATTCGTAAAAAGTGCGGCTTGGAAAGCGGGAATTCCTCCCAAGTCCTTTCTAGAGTGGAAAATTTACATTACTGGACGTGTCAGGCTCCTGCTCCGTAATTTCACTCCAAATGGTTCCGAAAATTCATTTGATATCAGCAAATTAGAACTTAAAGACGCCCTGGTCAAGCTTCAAGTTAAACTAGTAATCACGGTTATCGACAAAGCAAGTAATAACTTCTGTTTCATCTGCAAGAAATTATATGGTCTGGTCATGGAGAAAGAGATTAATGAAAGTCCTGCATATGAACAGGTTGGAGAGGGGCAAACCAGAATCTTGAGCTCTCTCATGAAAATTAATAGCAGATTTAACATTGAAGTGGACGAGAAAAACATGAAACTGCCCTTCTTGTTTGCTAACCCCAAGTTCCATAAGAACCCTATTAAATTTAGATTCATTGCGAGCTCAGTAGGTACCTGCCTTAAAGGACCTTCCCTTCTACTGAATGGCATCCTGGACAGGCTCTGTGACAGGATCAAGCAAAAGTGCAAAACCTGCCACTGTCACTGGATCGTCAATAATAATACAAAGGTCCTGCTTGCAATTGAAGCCCTTAATGACCTCGAAGAAGCCTCCACAGTCATGTCATGGGATTTCTTGAAGCTTTATACTAAGTTCCCCCTGGACTTACTAAATAGTATCATTCTAGAACTTTTCGAAGCGTATGTAGGAACAGGGTTCACCTTCAAGTACACTTTCGTGAATAAAGATTTCTTCTCCGACCTGCTCAAGAAATGTCTGGAGAATAATTATATCCAAATAGGGGACAATATTTTTAGGCAAAAGATTGGAATTCCCATGGGAATTAAATACTCAACCAACATGGCAAATCACTTCCTATTTTATTATGAAGCTAGGCACATGAACGAGACGTCCTTTCCAGATGATTACCGATTCACCTACAGGTACATTGATGACCTCGTAGCGATTAACAATTCCAAAATACAGGACGAAATCGAGTGCATCTACCCAGACTGCATGGAATTGGAAGAAACGGTCTCGTCTCCGTTCAAATCCGCCCATTACTTAAACATAAATATCGCAGTTAATGACTCAGAAAGGCGCTTCGTCACCAGCATCTATGACAAACAAGAGATTTCGAATTCGAATTCCTGAGTCTACCGAATTCAAGTAGTAACATCCCTAGGCATATTATTAAAAACGTCGTCGCATCTCAGTTAAAACGATATGCAGATATTTGCTCTGAGGCGGACAGTTTCCTCTTTAACAGCTGGCTCTTACACCAGAGGCTCCTGGATAATGGTTACGAAGGAGATTTCCTTAAAAGACTATTTAAACTTTTCTCGCAAAAATTCCAAGTACGATCTCATTAAATACGCTCCTGAAGGAAATGGTCTTGCATCCTTTTGGAAAAGATTCATGGATATTCCCGTAACCCGACCTGTAAACAGCTCGGATGTGCGACCCTTGCAGCACAGAAGTGACTGCAACACGGAACCGGTGCAGGAAAACTATACCAGTGATTGGGCTCTTTCTCATAGCTTTTGATTCTATGCGAAGAATTAACTCATCCAGGTAGTCGGGGTTGGGTTAGGCAGCTTTAGCTCAATGTGCCTCGAGGAAAAGGCCCAGTTTAGCAAAGGCAATCTGGGCATCTCTCCATTCTGTCGGCACAGAACACTGTTGGCTGAATTCATGGTAGTCCCCTCCCCTTTTCTCTTTCGTTGTAGGCCTGCGTTTTCCAGGCTAACCTCCCCTTTTACTTTTTATGGCATAGGCCTGAGTCATTCCAAGCCATGCCGGGTTGCTTCCCTTAGGGACCTGTCGCGTCATGAATTTCGGTCGCAAGGCTGGTCAAGCCAATTGATAGCTAGCAGTGGTGCAGGCAGACGGACTTAAGCCGGGTGTGCCTCTGAAAATCTGGGTACTACCTTCCACTCATTTAAGTTCATAGCNCCTCCATCATAAGCTCTTCCACGGCTGCCACATTTTCTTCATTAACTGAAGTGGAGGGCCTTCCAGTCCGATGGTCATCATCAAGGCTTTGCCGACCACTCTTGAAGCGGTTAATCCAAAAATAAACTGCTTTTTGAGTCAGCAGCATCTCCAAAAACACACTGCAAGCGCTTGACAATATCAACAGTTTTGACTCCTTCCTTCCACAAAAAGAACATTGACCTTTGATTTTTCACCGCGTCTTCCATAATAGAAAAATAGCAATAGAAATAGCAATAGAAAAACAGCACGGCCTATAACTCGAGAATGTACTGAGTGTATTGAATGGCATTGACAGGTCCTAATGCTTACATGTTGGCATACGTATGGGCCGACTCTTGTTACCTTAGGTCTAATCGTTCTTGTTTAATGAATAAATTCCTATTACTTTTCGAACACCCCTCGTATAATATTGAAACTTTGTGGGCATATAGTTCACTGAGGTTTGATTTCGGTAAAAATGGTACTTTACTGTTATAACGCCCGAGGGCAGATATTTTCCAAAATTTCATAAATTTTACTGATTCAGCAAAACGGAGAGTGGTAGAAAGCCTAAACTTGGCAAAGTAGTACCTGATGAATAGCTGAGTAAAGAAACAATTCTACTTTCGTCTTCTAATAGACGATCGTGCCTGACTCACTGACGCTAATTCTAACCACGTTCTAGAAGGGTTAGAAATCTGAAACTTGGTACACAAGTACCTTTTGGGAGGCAGAGTTCTGAAAAACTCTGACTTTGGAGGTGCATGCCCTGGGGGTACAAATTTTGGGGGGAAACATTTTTCTTAAAAATATTTTGTGACAGATGAGGATGGCATTCAGAGAGATAACTGGATGACCTGGATTCGGTGGTGTAATAGTAGCATCACTAACTGCTAATCAGAAGGTATGGGTACAATTCCCGACCATTCCTTGGCTTATTTTTCCTTTTTTTTTTGCTTTCCATGTCCTGTTACTCATTCCCCCACCATAACATTATTTTTGCTTGAGTAAA
>CAJPEV010003025.1:2921-35709 GCA_905338385.1 Darwinula stevensoni | reverse complement strand
AGATCTCCCAAAGATGGAGAGTGTTGATTTGAATGGAAAGTCTCCCATATTCCTGAAGTGGGAGGGGGGTGGAGGGAGGAAGGAGGAAGGGGGAAGGATGGAGGAAGAATAGAGGGCAGGTGATGGAAATTCTTCGAATTGAGAGGTTTCTCGGTAAGTTTCGTGCGGCACAGACCGTAATTGTATCTAGGTCATTGGATAGACCGTTCTTCATCGACGCAGAACGCCACTCTCGGCGACTGTGCCACCCGACGCCCTCGACCGAGCCTTGTACCGTGACCCTCTTGGGAGGGTACAATTTGCTTTCGTCGACGAAGAACTTGATCGTAGACGATCGTCTCGATTTAATAAGTCATTACCGTTTTATGTTGATGTCGAGGGGCTGCTACTGCACCTTCTTGCAACGGGATCATAATTTCTCAGTGTTTACCAGTGACAAACATTTCCGGGAGCTCACAGCGATGACCTGGATCGTATCGGTGCGATAATAAACAAATGCCAGTAAATAAACGAGCTCTGACGTCATTTCACTCGAGCGCCTTGAACGGGCACGAAAGGACGATGGGCTCATCGTAGAACGCATATCCTCCTTTCGAAGTTCGATCGGCCTGGTCGTGTCCGCACCGAGCGGACCTGTAGGTCCGGTTGCAACCGACACAAGAGTCGGCGCCACCGACGTCGAAGCCACGTCGCGCTTCTGCCCGTCCGACATTAAAGCAGCGGGTGCAGCGGGTGCAGTCCTCGGACTGCACTCGATGCAGGGCGTGAATGGTTGGGCCTTGCCGTCCTGGCGCCTCCCTGCTCCCTCGATGCTCAACGGCGATTGGCCGGGAGGTCTCGAGTCGCAGATTCCCTGCGTTTTAGGGGAACGCCTCATTCGTCGAGGTGGAACAGGGAACAGTGCTTCCTGCAAATCCGCCAAGGAAAGGGGGGGGGGGGGGTTGGGCACCATTTTAGGATACGTACTGTTCCATCTTAAGTTTCACTTAAGAAAACGTCCACAATTTTGAGTTGTTGCCACCAGAGCTGTCTAGTCGAAATGGAACTTATTTTGGTCGAGGAAATTCCATTCACCTTCTTCCTTAAAAAAAATTCCTCTCAGCAGTCACAGTCTCGATCCAAACGAGATCAACAAAAATATTGATTTCTTTTTCCGATCGGGTTTTTAATCCGTTAATCCAAGTGGCAAGGATGATCCGCTTCCATTCGAGAGCACGGGAGATGCATTTCCAGATGGTGGCCGTGCTCGCTCTCGACGTCACCTTGACATTCGACGCGATCGAAAAAAAAGAGAAAAGATCTGGCTTATCACTTTCATCATCGTCGATTGTCTTCGTGTCGTCACGCCATTGTGGATTTATGAAACGGGCCCCGATTTCCTCAGATTCGGGGGGAAGTGAGACCGTCCGCGATCGCATCTCGTCCGCTCATAACAAAATTGCACGGACGCAAGAACCGACCGTTTCCGTTTCCGTTTCAGTTTCAGTTTCCGTTTCCGTTTCCGCAAGCATCTAATAAAAGTTTCCATCTGATAAAAACCAAAGCATCGTTTTCGTCGCATTCAAAATCGGGAACATCCCACCCCTCAAAATCCGAATCCATGCACTCCTGCCATCTGGCGGGCAACGATCGCATTCCTGCATCTCACGATGCAACCTATCGCCGACTCTCGGTGGACCGTTGCCAGCCACTCCAATCACGTCGCCCACTCCGACTTTCGTCAGTCTGGCCAGTCGAAGGACCAACTTCGTGGAATACGCTTCACCAGCGAAGTCCTTCACGCTTCAACGGCGAAGACCTTGGAAATGCTGGCAGACCGTGGCTACGATTTTAGGCCCTTTATGCTAAAGCTCACGAGCACGAACGGCCGAAGCATCTCTCTTAGATTCCACTGATCCCTTGCAGCAGAAAATACGGTCGAGTGGAAATTTTTGGAGTTTTTTGGCCGTCGTGGCGGGAATACGGAAGTAAGAGCGGGGAAAGACGAAGAAAGTTCGAAAATGGTGCTTATTTGTGAGATCGAGAAGGAGACGGAATGGGGCAAGTTTTCACCTTTCAAGTCCTTCAACGCATCGCGGAAAACGCAATGCCGGTGCCACTCGTATCCGCCGATGCACGAAGCGAGGGAACGATTGCTTCAATTTTTTCTTCTTTTTTTTTTTTACGGACAGGTCGCAACGGACGAGACGATCCTGGATTTCGTGCCGACGTCGGTTCCGGTCATCGCGGGAAAAAGTCGGGGAAAAGTTCAGGCCCCCAAAATGGGGACGAGATCACGGAATTTCAGTCTCAAGGATAAGGATGACGTCAAAAAGAAAAAAAATTCCAGAAAATGGACAGCTCATCGATCTTTACCCGGAGGTGCTTGACATTTAAGGCGACAGGCCCCTCGACGATAAAGCGAGGACAGAACCAGTAGCACGCAGACGAAAAAGCCGGAGCGGTACGAGACGAAGCCGAGAACCAAGCCGATCGAACTCGGTCTCACGACTGGCCGGGATGTCGGAGAGGCGAGAGGGGGTGGGGGCCCCCCCCCCACCCCCTCTCGCCTCTCCAAGAGGCCTCTCTCTTAAGAGCAAGGTCACGTGGGATGTACCCTGACTGCCGATTGGATGAGGGTTCGTCGATGGGACGGTTTGTGCATGCTCTTCGAAGAGGTAAGGTGGAGGCAAAACGAAAGGGTTCGAGACCGGTCGGGCCGCTCCGAGAAGACTTTTGCAAGATAGCATCAGCTCTGGGAGAAGACTGCTCTGTTAATGATGAAACGTCGACGTGGACCGAGTGGGCATTTGAATGGGGAAGGGCTCGTATCATGTATCAAGGCGAAACCGTGTCTTTGCATTATGCACTTCGGTTTTGGCACGATCAGCGACGAGCAGAGCAAATCTGCGGCTTTAATGCGTTTCAACTCTACAGTCTGCAGCTAACTCCTCTTCAATCGATCACTTTCACTGGCTTTGCTGGGTGATGATGGAAAAAGGTGTCTGTCGATTGGCATGGGCGGATACTCTCGGATGAGAAGGGGTCTGCACGCCATTGGAGAGAACAATTTTCTCTGAAGGTAACCAGAACGGAAGATATGAGAGAAGCCACTTTTCTTCTCGTTCCCTTCCCGTGTGAGGATCGGCGACGATGATTTGTATACTCTTCGGATGGAGAACAGTTACACGGCAGAGTCTGTAATCTCCCTGGACCCTCGGGAGTCGGTAGAGGGCACTCGTGGGTCGTCGGTTCGGGTCGACACCATCGCACGAGCCGGACTCGTTCTTTGGGGGATCTAGTCCAACCTTCATCGATCTTTACCGGCAACTGATCCGGCTCTTCTGCAAAGAGGTAGCTTTCTTGACGTCTATGGGTGCCTGCACACCAAAGCGGTCCAGTGTTTCGAGTCTCAACGTGCTATTTCTGAAATCCACCTCCCAGCACATCAACCAAATCGTTTCACGAGATCAGCCGAATGGATCGACACGAATAATCTCTAGGAAACAAACAATTATTCCTCCCGCCATCGTAAAAACTCCGCGACGATCCTTTCAGTGCGATGGCGACCGCGGTTCTGTCGAGCCTCGTCGCCCTCGTCCTCGCTCGTCTCTTCTGCGTCTGCTGGATAAATGCGGGCAGGGGAGATCTCGCTCCAAAGTGGATGTCCGGTCTCCTCTCCTCGCCGAGTCCAACGCCCGCTCGATCACCGAGATGCTGAGGAAGGTGAAGGCCAAGAGCCAGAGGAGGGACCCGAGACTTACGGTTCCAAGAAGAAAATGTACAAGGTCAAGAAGAAATATCGGGTAAAGAGAGCCGAGAAAAAGAAAACGGACTCGGGGATTCTTCTCAGTGAGCGATAAGACGCTTGATTATTTCCTCCCGATCGTATTCCGTTTTGACGATCCACAACCTAGCTCACGTGAGCCAACATCGAAGGGAATACGAAAGATCTCAGACTGACTACTAGATATAGTGCTCCTCTCGATCGTTTTATCCCGTAGCCAGGTCCTTGAAGGGCCGAGACCACGATCACGAGGGTCTGCCGCTTTGTTACTAAACAGACGAGGAGAAAGAGCCACGTGATAAGGCAGTCTTGCAGATGGAGAGACATGCCCCTACTCGATTCAGGGCCAGTGTTGTTGATAGTCTGAAACTGGCCAAACAGGACGAGGACGGCCTCCCTTGATCTTTCTCCTTTTCATCCATTGTCTGCTTTTTTAGTTGATGGAAAAAAACAACGCATGACTCAGAGCTTTTGGCAACTTCATTTTAAATATCTGCCATCTCCATACACAACAGTGAAGACATACAAAGACAGAAAGAGCAGCAGCACGATAGTAAAAAAAGGTGCACAATTTGAGCCAGGAGAAGGGATTTGTAATATGAGCCAAGGTAAAAAAAAAAAAAAAACTGCAATGCATTGTTTTGATTCTGCGCAAATAATATAGCTTTGGCACATTTCTTTGTATGAGAAGAGAAGGGATGGAAGAAGAGATTCTTAAATGCTTGAAACACAGAGGGCAAGCCATCTGACAGACCTGCAAAAGAACAGCTGCACCTTATAGAACAAGCAAGGAAAATCGACGCGTCAAAATAGCAAAGATGGCGTTAATCCATGCAGTCCCGATTCACAAAAGGGAGCATACATCACACATTCTGGCATATAATATTTATAAAAAATATCTTCAAATCACTCACTTTCATATCTTGAATCAGATTCAACAGGAATGACAAATAACGTTGAGGACTGAGGATTCAATTCCTATAAGAGTTTTAAGTATCTAGAGGGAAAAGAGTAAAAAATACCAGGACGAGTATCAACGTCATCATCATAATACTCTAGACAAATGGTAAATGCACTCAGGGGTTCCCGACAACATAACGATGGGGGTCTAAGGATCTAACATGCACACTATGACATTCCGCCACATTATGCCAGTGATATGTCAGAACACAGTGGCCATATGGAAGAACACTCAGATCAACAGCTCCATTAAGTCCAAAACATCTCTTGATAAAATTTCCATCAATGACAAGAAAAACAGAGGCAAACTCAATCACTTGCCTGGTCACTCTTGGCAACAACGATGAAACTCATTGCACTGTACATAATGATAAAAAGAAGAAAGAAAAGGTCAGACCTAGGAGATGAGATTCCCAGAAAGAAAAGCTTGACTTTGTGCTCTGATTTCCCCCAGCTTCTTATAGCATAAAGTCTTTACATCTCTGATGAGAAACAGACAAGCATCACAGTTGACAGAGAAGGGTTGACAATGAAAGAGAGAAACCGCAAAAACGTCAATGTTCTAACTCAAATTTTCTTTTCCTTTGTACATGTCATCACAATGTTTTGTTATTTCAACCGGCGTTACCCTCTGATACCTGTATTCTAAATATTTTCCCAAACCTGTGTAAGAAAGAGAATTTCCTGACTTCATGATTCAACCCACATAGTCACACAATCAAAGAGCTAATTGTGCTAGCCTCCGATATTCTGAGCAATATCCCAAAGCTGGATAGTAAAAAAGTTTCCTGATTTCATGATTCAAGTATATGTGGTCACATATTCAGAGAGACCCTGCCGACTCTTGTTGTGAACTTCTGGCTCGACATAATTGTTTATCATCGGCATGACTGGCTTCTGTGCTTCTTCACTCGGGAGATAATTCTCCTCAGGGAGACCCGCCTGGACGTAACCATCATCCAGATGATGATGGGAATAGGATCCAATATAACCACTGTCTGGCTTGCTCATGTTACTGTGGCTGCTGTGAGGAGCAGTGGCTTTCTTGGGGTCCCACCTCCCACCCACATAACCACTGTCAGGCTTGTCCCCATCTTGTTCACTTGGGATATAGTCCAGGCTCAAGTCATCACCTCCCTGTGTAATGGACACAAGAGACATTCAGTTACATTCATCAAAAAGTACATAGTCTAATCTTACTGAAAAAGACACTGAATTGGACTGAGTATCATTGTACAATATGGGCATCAACTCCTGATAAAGACTGTGTGACAATGTCCATGCCTATCACAAGTGGCCAGGCAGCAGTTGGTATGTATGTTGGTAGATAGCCATGACTCTGACCAGTCCATGACTGATCATGTTTCATGTTCATGTTCATACTCTTCATGATGGCAAGCACTAGGTGCTTCATCTATCATCATGCTATCATCATGAAAATGGTGGTCACAATAGCTACAAGGAAAAGGCAGACTACTGTGATCCCATATGCACAGACACATCTAGCTTGAATCTATCAGAGATGATGCACAAGAAAGGTTTATACATGCTTACATAAAGAAGACACATGAAATACAAACAAGCCTCCTTTGAGAATATAATTGTATATGATACAGGCAAAATGGTATGGGATATTTGGATGTCATGAGACGAAATACATGGGAAGGGTATCAGGTTAGCATGAAGGAAGAACCACCACTGCTGTGTTCCTCTATGAGCATTTATTAATTGAAAATTTATTTACAATTGATCTGTTACCATTAAGAAAATATTTTTAAATCAATTGTGCACACTTATATGAGTTGGGATAAAAAATTTAACAAATTTTGAGGAAGTAGAATTCTCAGAGGTGTAACCCTGATCAGAGAGGCAGATGCATGGATAGCAACCTTGCTTATTTTTTTAAAGGAGGCTTGCTGACAAGGAGCAAATGCTCCTCTTCTTTCAACATAACTTTTTTTTCCATGCAGCATAAAATAAACTGTCCAGCCTTATTTCCTGATAATATGATACTGCAAACTCCAGCATAGTGACTGAAGCAGACCTTCCCAGTGCAGATTATACCCAATGTGTCTCCACAGAGAAAAACATACATCACACTCTACAATAGAGCCAACACACCCAAACCATGTTAATGCCATTTTGAAGACACGAATATAGCCTATCCTATCCAGAAATGCATAAACTGGTGTAGGTATGAGCCATTCTTCATAAACACATACAGAGAATTGGCATATTGGCCAAATTATCATATTAGTACCAGAACACAAAATGTCAACTCTCAAATCAACTGCTCCTACTTCCACACTTTGCATGACAAATATCTACTCATTTCAGCAATAAATGTCTGTACTTCTTACATCACATGTAAAAGTTACCAGTAACATATTTTTTCATGCTTTACTCTTTTTTTTTCCCCTTCAAATCAAAAGTAAAAGCAAGATTTTGATGACAGAAAATGCCAGGGCAAAATTACATTGGAGGCCTGTCATACTCTTAAGCTTTGCACATGAGTTGACAATTATCAGCAAAGAAAATATCATCTAAGACATTGGAATAGCTGAATCAACCAAAAGTATCATTAGCCAAAATATCTACATGACCCATCTCACCACTCCAGATGTCAGACTATTACAAATCTAAAAGAATGTAGGTTTTGTAAATTTCACTGACACAACTTCTCAGTCATTGACTAATGCACCAGCATAATCTTTTTTTTAAATATTTGTACCTTTGATGAGACTATAGCTTACATTAATGCTAGTACTGAGTAGCAATTTACCTCATCTTCAGGGACTTCAAAATCATCATCTTCTGTCAGGGAGCCACCCACTTTCACATACCCTCCTCCAAAGAAATTGGGCCTGGCAATGGATAACTTGTTTGCAACAGATGGTGGGGTGGATGGGACAATGATTGGAAGATCAATCAAGTTTTCAATAGTGGTCTTGGGTGAATGATGAGGAGAGGTGGAGCCCACTGGAGGTGGAGATGGGGTTTGATCTCCATATCCACCATATCCCAGCTGGCAATAGCCATCATGACCCTCTCCAGCATGAGTCACAGCCTTTGTCTGCATTGTACATGGGGTAGAGGAAGAGCCAGAGGAATCAAGGATGCTGGGATGGGAGGATGAGAGGCCAGCCTTCACGTATCCACGTGAGGCACATGAAAGACCTGAACTGTCCAGGCAGGGTTCAGATGGTCTGCGCTGTGTCACATTTGATCCTTTCCAATACCCCTCAAATCCACTGCTTGGTGACTCAGGGATCTGGAAAAAAAAAAATTCACCCTTCTTGTCAACCAAAGAGGGCAGCAGGTTCAGAATTTTACATGAGTAGTTACGACAGATGATGTGGCAGCAAAAACAAAAAACATGACAATGGAAGAAAATTGTGCTGAAGAAGCAAGGAACTCACAGTATCTATGTCAGCTCCAGAGTCCCCAGAGATACGATTCTTGTCTGCATTCTGCTCTGACTCAATATCCTTGCCTGAACTGCACCCAGATGTGTTTTCTTCTGTCTCAAAGCGAGATTTAGTCTTCTTCCGCTTGTGCAACAACTGTGAGAAACAAAATTTTCCTTTGAAGCTTTCCTCACCCTCATCTAAAAAGATACACTAGAAAGAAAGCAGGACAGACTTTGTCTGTGGAGTCTCCACTGATAGTGGTGCAGCCCGAATCATGTCTGGTCTTGAAGTCTTCTGAGTAAGTAGACTCAGATCGTACAAACACTCCTGCCTTCTCTCCAGTCAATGGATTTATGCCCACACAACCCTAAAGGCAGAGGTTTAAACCTTAGAAATGACAGAAAGGAGGTATCAAAGACTTCTCCTAAAGATATGACTATGCCTTACATCCTCCTGCTGAAATCCCTTAGGTAATGTGACCTGGACATTCTTCATCTTCTCTAGTCGCTTCTTAGCCCTGTAATAGTGATTCCAATTGCTATCAGTGATCATTCCAAAACAGTACAATCCAGTTCATTTTTCTTTTACACCAACCTCTTGCAAATGAAGATGACAAGAAAGATCAGGACAGCCAGCAAAGCAGCACCAACTACTACTCCATACAGGACTGACTTGGGCAGAGCTAGAGATCAATCAAACCCGTAGAAAACAAACAGTCCATAGTAGAAATGAAGAAAGAGAAAATTTCACCCACCTGATGTACAAGACAGGGTTGCAACAGAGCTCCAATTTCCAGAGAGAAATTCTTCACCTCTCATGTTAACAGCCCTCACACTTACAATGTACTTCTGATTGGCCTTTTCACTATCACACTCGGGAACTTGGATTGAGGTTTGCGTTGCTAGAAATGACAATACTTGTTTATCAGGCTATGGTTCAAACTATCTCATCAAGAGTGGGTACAAACAGTTCATGCAAACAGTAATGATAGGTATGACCAAATAGCTAAACCTGCATAATAACAATAATTAACAATGATTTAGGTTATCATATTTTCAGTACTGGTATGTTTTACACTCTTTCAATCAAAAATTGAATCCTCTCTACTAATAATACTTTTTCAGCATTTAACAAAATTGCATTACCCAAAAATCTTTCAACCACCATCCAAAATTTGCAAAGCATCTGGCTAACCTGTGGCCAGCAGGCAAAAAGTGGCCTGCGAGGCCCTAACCCACAATAAATACCCTTAGGTTTCCTTAAAATAGTCTCCTATAATATTGATACTAGTGACAGGCCCACAATGGCTATGGAAGTGAGCTTTGTGGCCCCCTAGTCAAAAAGGTTTGGCACCACTGGGCTAACCCGATGCAAATGTTTGGAGGGAGGGGGGAATCTGTCTGCTATTGATCTGTCTCTTGTTACTACGGAAGAAACAACTTCTTGCCCACAGCGTGTAGCTGCTCCGGCATAGGTATATGCTTAAGAAAGTTCTCCCATAGGTCAATCGTTAAATCCATGCCTTGTCACCAGAGATGTGTCACATAAATGCTTTGGCATGTTATGCACTAACTACATGCATAGACTTTGGTGGTATGTTTGCCCATAATTGCAAAGTCAAAGAATGCAATGGTTAAAAGAAATGGATAGAAATGCAATTGCATTGATATAATTGACATGCAGGAACATTATAGAATTCCTACATGCTAAGGCTTTGCTTGCTATGGTTAAGTGAGTTCAATAATGGATGTTTTCAATTGAGAATTGACTCAATATATATTAGATTTATCTAACATCAGGAACAGGTCCAAATATCTGCCATGAGGAAAGTGAAAGAAACATAATATGTACCAAAAAGTACCAAAAGCCCAGGCACATAAAAAAACTGCTTCTGGAGTCTGTAGCAACCAAGTATAATTTAGTTGTTTTACCAATTAAAGGATTATTTCATGAAACCCTTGACTGAAAATAAAACAAGCATCCATTAGAATTTCATATTGAAGTGAAAAGTATTCTTCATGAGTCTGGATAAAGGCATTTTCAATTGAGTGACCCAAGAGAAGGGATGTGTTTGAGATTATTCATCATATCATGAAATCTTTGTTCCTGGGAAGATGGACCATTCATGACTGATGTTTCAATTATGCTAGTACTACTGTTTCATATGGTTATATGTGATCCAGGATTCATGTCTCTAGAAGTGCTCCAAAGAGTTGAATGGTTGGACACTGGTGGATCCACTTAACTAGACACTAAGAGAGATCAAGTAAAAGATTTGCCCAACATCACTGATCTTGTTTGTGTAAAAGAAAGCTGTCTTACCACCCTTTATTCATCAGAGAAGCACTTGTTGCCTATATCCTCCATCTATTGAAATCAATTCATTCAGCTATTCAAAGTGATTTGGGCCATAAAAATATTTATTTGAATTTCTTTATGAGGCATGGAATCCTTGTCAGAGCTGGAATGCACATACAATGCATGCCATGACCATGATCAATCACTGCAAGCATCCCCTCTGATATTGAAAGTAATAGCCCAGCTTGTAAGAAGCTTCCCTTCACCTGCACAGCATCATTATGGGACATCATAATTTCCATTCTTGTTCAACTTGAGTTAAGCAAGCAGTTTGGTGAACCTCAATTCAAACTGGTATAATGCAAAATGCAAGTAAAATAGTGTGCAATTTGATGGTGCACAGGACCAAAAAGAAAGAAGGGGATCTACTCACTGTATATGAGAACAGTAGGAATAATAGATGACTGGTCATCTTCAAAACGGACACAATCCAGCTCATAAAAGTCAATTGGCCCATTCTTTTCTGATGGTGGTTCCCATGACACAAGGAGTGTTGAATCATTTGCAAAACGGACTAAGGGAGCACTCACTTCTCCAGGTGCTAGAAAAGTTCAAAAAGTTTTTCAATAAGCAGCATAATATCTGGCATAATTCAATGGGGTACTGGCTGAGTAATACATGATATCCTTATACAATACTGTATGCCATCAACTGTACTATGAGAAATGAATTGTGGTGAATTGCAAACTGAAAATGGTAAGGCATACCATCGATGAGTGTTGCCACAATGAGAGGTTTGGACCTTGGTGAACAGGCATCGTCCTTGTTCACAGTGCAGAGGCTCAGCTGCACTGAATAGTTCCAATAGCTTTGCAGACCAGTAACCTAGAAATATTACAAAATTCAATCAAATCATACATCTAGATCCATTGAAAACATCTATTTCTTACTTTCTACACAAATGTCAAGGCAATCAATAAACAAATGCTGTATCTTTTTCTCAAAGGGAAGATGAACTGGATTCCTTTTATTTCAGAAGTTTTGACTTTTTTCATGTTAATTTTTCCCTCTTTCATACCTCACTTTTGGTCTTTCACCCACCCTTTCTCTAACAATATTGGAATATTCAATACTGTAGCAATAACTCCCCTTCCTGATGAAGAGGTTCAACATGGAAAAGCAAGATAGGCAACTGGCAGCAATGCATGGAAGTTATGAACAAAAATATTGCACTTCCTCTATTCAGTATCCTATTCTCTACACTAATATGCTAACATGTGTAAAAAGAGAGTGAGGGATACAAACCTTAATCCAATCTCTCTTCTCCAAATGAAAACTAGAATGATGAATGCCATCAAAGTATGTAACACCATAGCGAATTTTCCCATTGGGTTGATTTGGGGGACGAAAGTAGAGCACCATGCTACTTGATGTCACATTCTCCACCCGCTCAAGTTTTGGAGCATCTTCAGGCACTAGAGATTGAAAACATATATCATTTAGTGTATTTGTTAACTCAAGAATATTTTCACTAGGCAAAGAGATTAAATTAGATGAAGTTGTGATTGCAAGGGTCACAAGGGTGACATTTGACCCTGTTTTCTATGCTACCATTCAAAAAACCCAGAACCAAATGACTTAAAAAATCTGGTAAGCTAACATTATCACTCAAACTTCTCTGCATTACTATAAACCCAACATCAGACATGACTTATGAAATGTTATTTCCTAGCACTGGTAGAATGTTGTCCTTCCTCCCCCTTTTCTGCTAAGGCCTAGCCAAAAACAAGAGAGCTTAACAGGTGTTCAATGAAAAAAGTTTGCATATAGATTGTACATTGACTGAAAATGAATGAGATCTTTAATTAAAAACTGAACCTGAAGAACAAAAAAATGTCAAATTTTAGCCTCTCAAAGGACAAAATAAATCTTTCAGCTGAGAATTACCACTTTCTAGTGTATATGCAGCATGTACAATGAAGACACTGAAATTAATAGCTTCTTTTATAGACCTTTATTCTATTTCAAGATTTAAAGGCCTTAAAGAACAAGGCTGAGACATAATGAGATAACAGAGAACACTTACCTCCTTCTTGAGTGGCACTGAGAAGGGGGGGATCATTGGGAAGACTCAAGCCTGCACGGGAGATGACCCTCACTGTCAGCTTGTAAGTACTACTTGGATTCAAATCATGCACCACACCTGTTTCAGTCTCTCCAGTGACCGTCACATTTCCTTGAGGGCCTGGAAAAGGAAGTACATATTAAACTGCACATCTTGATGAATGTGTTTGCACAAATGAGATGAACTCACCAAGACATTGCTCTGGTTTCTCTGTGCTCACAACACAATATGAGATGAGAAAGCCTTGGATTACCCCAACTCTATTGGAGCATTCCAGATGCCAGCCCAGACTCAGAGAATCATTCCTACTCTCCTTCATCCAAACCTCTCTCAAGCGGCTCACCACTTTGGGAAGGAACAAAGAAAGAACAATGTGAATCCTATATGCAAGGGGATATGTTAAGAGAGATGAAGAGTTACAGTCAACTCTCAAGCCATTATCAATAACCAGGCACTCCATTAATATGAAAACTCTCTCCATCTAATCTTAATAGCTCTTATCCATGACTCTTGCTAATATGAACAAATTGTCCTCAAGTCCCTCCCATATAATCCAGACTACCACGTATAAGAGATGGAATACAATAGTCAATGTAGACTTATTTACCTCTCTGATATGCTCTTGTAAAAAAAAAAAAAAAAATTTCAAGCTCTTCCCTTTCCTTCACTCTCCCCTCACTACCAGGGAAATAAAAAAATATATACAAAACTTTTTTTTTATCTCTCCAATTCCTGGAACTAAAGGAACTAAAAAAAATTAATTTTTTTTTTTAACTCACAATGGGTAGACACAATCAACACACACCTACTGATAGCTGCCCCTGTAATCCTACAGCAATCTTGGTATTCTCCCTTGACCACATTTATATTAAGCTATTACTGCATATAAAATTTTCTTGCTCCTATATCTGATAAGCAAGTAAACTGGAAAGGCAAATTACATCAGCATTCAAAACCCCCGAAAATACTGCCTCAGCATTTGGAAAGCCAGGGAGGACAACAGTAGTTGGCAGCAACTGAAGAAAGTATCTCAAACAAGTTTCTTGTAACACTAGGTAAAGCAAATAAAAAGATTTACTGTGAACAGTGAGAAACTCTCATGCACATAAAAAAGGCATACTTAAGTCACACTGCTGTTTAGTGAGTGGCAAAAAAAATGACCACCTGGTCAGGATTGAAATAATTTGGGCAAAATTGTACCTTTTGATCAGTAAAAGTTTAGAGACAATAGAGTCTTGTGTAAGGAAAATGTGTCTTTGAAGAATGCTCACCTTGATCCTTGAAGCCTGTGCAGGGTGCCCAGAAGATACCACTGCTTTTATTATCCTTGTTTGCTGCGATTCCAAACATGTAATTACTTTCATCATCCCTGTGCCAGCGCAAGGAGACATTGGCCAAGTTATCATGGCCTGGAACATTATCCCATGAGAGATACCCCTGAAGGGAGGAAGAAATATTAAAAATCTATATCTACTCAACTTTATGCATATAGAAATGTCTGTGAAATGGAACTTACTCGACACTTTTTGGGCCAGATCTCTTTGTGCTTACACCAGAAGATTGTGTATGAATCAACATCAACACCTTCCTGGGGTGACTTCCAAGACAGCTCCACTATTCTCTCCAGAGTTTCTTCATCAGCAAGTTGTTCAGGGTAGAGGACTGCTGTGAAATAGCGTGGTGCTGGAACAACTGCAAAAAGGAAAAGCTCAACTTTTACTACAAACATATGATGTTGAAGAACTATAAAAAAAAAGGAGACAAAATCAAGAACAGACTCTGAGTAGCACGAGGGAGACGGACTCGAGATGCAAGTTGAGAAGGGCCTTGATCATTGACAGATTGGATGAGAAATGTATAGGCTCTCTCCTGTTTTAATCCTTCATACTTCACATATGATTGACTGGAATTGCTGGCTGACAATGGCTTGTGGAATCCTTCTTCTTCCACATTCACCTAGAATTTAAACAGTCACTTATCACCTGAATGTCTGACAGTAAATGGTATGCTAAAGAAAGTCCTCACAGGAAATGTGCAATAAAAAGCTTAATTTTGATCCAGTAATCAGAATCATACAATACCCTACCTACATACAACCAGCACCTCAAAGTTGGATAACTTTTCCACTTTCTACATTTTCTGGTGCACTGGCTCTGTGCAGCTAAGGTGAGTCTTTCATTTTCACACTGCACACTAAAGAGAAACTTCCAAGCAGAAGATGCTTTTGCTAATAGATGCAAAAAAGGAGGAATCCAGTGCAACCATAAAAAATACCACTCTTTTACCTTTGCTACATCAAGAATGAGAATCATTAACCTTTTCCACTCGAATGGGTGAGTATACTCGCCCATTGGTACATTGACTCTTGCAAAAATTCGAGTGGAAAAGGTTAAAGGTCACAATGTTTGCATTGAATGAGGAATAGGACTTTATGCAGAAATAGTTCCACATGAACTTCACATAGGGCAAAATAAAATTTTCAGGATAAAAATGTTTACTGCCCATTATTAGACATCAATGTAAATGAAATTACGAGACACTTCTTAACACTTTTACCACCAAGGCTGCCACTTGGCACAATTTGTGACATGCTGATGTGTCACACGGCAGTCAACATGTTGAACCCAAAGTGACACATTTCATAGTGCAGTCTCCCCATAAGCTTTCTAGCATCAGATTTCCACTCACCATATAGCGGAAATCACCACCATTCTCCTCCTCCGGCAGTAGATGTTTCCAATAGATGTAAACTGATCTACTATCTAATGAAAGCTCTGGCTCCACCTCAAATGCATTCTCTATGGTTTGAGGACTCTTTGGGACTGTAAGAAAATGGATATGGAAGACAATTGAACAACATATTTTTGTTTCAATGATTAAAATTGCAATCTATGGGAGGGTTAAAAGCTTTAGAATGAAGCACAAAGTATGAGACTACAAAAAAGAATGAAAACTCACTTTCAGACATTGTGCGAGCATGAGTTGCTGAGAAATTGGACCAGAGATCAGGACTTTCAGCAGAAGCAGAAATGCTCCTCACTCTGATGTAATATACCGTGTGAGCAAATGGGAGCTTCCTCAGTATGTACTTTTGGTCACGCGATTGCTCCAAGGTCACGTCTATAACCTGTATATGCAATAGGATATTTACTTGCACACTTGATTGATGGAAGTGATGCTTTGATGCCTGATATAATGAGTAAACAAACCTTCCAGTCTTCAGACTCATCCCATTCGGCTCTCCAGTGGATGCTATGATTTACTTGCAGCTCAGGTCTCTCAAGGAGACCCATAGGAAGCCGCCAAGTGAGTGTAACTGCACTACTGCTCTGTGCTTGTGCAGATAATTGCTCCACTGGAGCTACTCTCACTAAAGAGAATAAAATTTTTCTGGTTGACCAAGCTTGCTAGATTGCAGTCAAGATGGAAGTTTGGAGACTCACCATTAGCATAATGATCAAAGTTTACCACAGGGAATATCACAGAATCCAGCACATTGGCAGCAGTTACTTGTAAAAGCAATCTTCTTTCATTTGCCATGTAGATGGGACTACTAGTTAGGGTCCATTCACACCCATTTCTTAGGCGGCTTGTCTCTGGACAGGCCATCCTGTAAGATGGTCATGGAATAAATAGAAAAATAGTTATAGAACCATTTCCATGCAAAACTTGATCTAATAGTGTAGACTGAGCTGTGCAGGCAACTGACCTGGGAGAGGAGGGAGTAGGAAGGAAATAGTGGATGGAATAGTTTGTGGGGATGGGATTCAGTGGAGCATTCCATGTGCACACAAGTCTCTCCAGGTTTTCAGAGATACATCGAAGCTTCTCAGGAGGATGAGGAGGAACTGGAAAAACAGGCCCAGTGAGTATTCCATGTTACTGTGCATATGATTCTGATATGTTCATTCACCAGGATTAGGAAATTAGAAAAAAACTATCAGCTACAAGAAAATATATTCAATTTTATTTTACAGAATTGTTATTGTACATATCTATGCTCCATCACCATGAATGAACACATAAAATTGGGGCTTGAGCAAATGAATGTGGCATGAGTAAATACAGAACTCAAGAGTTGCAATAAGGAAGGGACCTTCCAAAGAAAATCAAGAAAGTGGAGACAAAATCCAAAATAAAGGAAGACATCCAAGCGGGGTAGTGTTTTGATCACTCACATCCAACCTTGACAGAGGCCATGCATATAGCTCGGGGGCCATCCTTTGCCTTCACAAGACACATGTAGTTCCCACTCTGATCTGCTGTCACATTCTCTACATGAAGCTGAATGGCAGTATCATTGAGAACAATGTGTTCCAGATCTTGGAGACCTTTAAACTTCTGTCCAGTCCGTGCAAAGGAAAGGTCAGAAAAATCTTCTCGAAATTTAGTTAGACGACAAGACAGGTTCAGGGTTGACCCTGCTACAATAATGATGTTTCCAGGAGGATCCAACTCTGCAAAAACCAGAAAAAATTTATTTAATTTTCAAGCAGTTAGTTGCCCAACCTGTCACAAAACAGCATCCCATCCAGTAAAATGCCCAGAAAATCCAAATAGGGGGTGGGGGGGAGGAGGTTGACATGAAAAATTGGTGACCCACCCAGCATTTATGGCAAAAGTAAAAAACTATTCAGCACCGAAATTGTAAAATGTATCCTAAGGAAGGGGGTTACCAAGGGCAAGGGAATGATCAGATGGGAGAAACTATTAGACTTTTCTCCTATTAGACTAACAGCTTATGGTTACCAATGAGCTACAAAAACCAAATTCCAAGAGCCATCATAAAAACCGCAAAATAGCATCGTAGGCCTATTCCGCTTAGTTACCCATCGGATGCAGTTAACCATACACAGTGCATAGGGTTGCCCAGGTGACTGTACCCCTTAGGGATATTGTGTTGCTCCTTAAGTTAGGCCAGGTTAGGTTAGGTTGAAGGGGGGGGGGGGAATTTGTATTTATACATAATAGGAATCCCAATCACTTGGGATTCCAGGTGACTACTCACGCTCAGTTAACCGGACGCGTTTGGTTAACTGTAAGCGGAACAGACCTATGATTTATCTTAGGTCTAAAGCCTTCTCACTACTCACCTCCATATGGGCAGAGGGCTGCAAGAATGTAAGTTGCAGGGAAGAGGATCGTCAAAAAAAGGAACGCAGAAAGAGACATGACAGATCTGGGTAGGATGTGGTATGAGATTCTCGTGTCGACTATGTCAGATTTCGATGAATTAAATCGATGAGGAAGAGAAAGCGACTGGGGCACGGGGTAACCCCTTCTATTGGCCGCTGGGGAGGCCTGGTGTTAGGCCTAGGCCTACGGACTTCTTCACAGTAGTCACTTCATGGTACAACACTCGAGGATTGACGGCCTCCAAGAAATTTGCCGCTCAGACCACTCTGTGTTTGCTATGATGATAAGGTTCACGCGATTCAAGATAAACAAGATGTTGCCCGTATAGCTTACTGCGAAAGCAGTCTTGTCCTCGACTCCTCCCTTCACTATGGTTTCTAGGAAACGCGTGACGTCAAGGACGGATGTTCTCACTCCTCCTTCCTTGCAGTAGCTAGTCCTTCAACTTGAGGAAAAACATTAAAACAGCTTAATGTGTCGATTTTTATTATAAAACTTAAAATATATTCTGATCTGTGAATAAAAGATCCCTTTCAAAGAAGTAGCGGCCTATGCAAGCATAAATTGCTGCGCAAGATCATCCTTCGTTTGGCATCTCTACACAGAATCCATCGTAATGTCGCCTCGCGGGAGACACACATGTCACGTGTGCCGCAGAAAGTAGCGTAGGCCTATCGTAGGTTTCTAACAGGTCCAGACGAGGCAACAGCAAGCCCTACGCAGTCAGTGACATCTTTTATTTGAGCTTGATTTAACTTATCTATGATTTGTGCCAGGAATTTCAAAAATTTAACGAGTTGAACTTGTACTGAAGCCATTTGTACTCGTACTCAGATATAGGCCTATATCAGAGCAACGTTACTCCACATGACATCTATCGCATGAAGGTTTCTTTCCTGAAGAGAGATGCGATGATCCAGGGGAAATACGCCATCTATACATCTACATCATGTACAACAGTTACTCAAGACAAATGCAAGCAGTGTTTGCTCTTGCCAGTAGAAGACTCCTACATCAGAGTTTCGAAGGGTCCGTTGCTCCTCCAGTCATCACTGTGCCTGAATACATGAAATCCAATCTTAAAAAGGTCCGGAAGAAAATAGCCCAACAGAAAAGTAATGAGGGTCAGTACCAAAGACAGTTCATGAGAAGAGATGCTAGGACAGTTGTAATCTCTTGCAAGCATCCCCAGCTCAATCACTATCTTGGTCAAACCTACAGGAAGTTTCAGCCTGTCAGTTTAGCTTCACAGGGTTGGGCACATCGCAAATCAAGAGGTGATCATTTTACAATCCATGCTTACAATGAAAATCCTGCTGTTTCTGAGGCCACTGCTCAAGATTTTGAGGACCTAGGGCTGAACCATAGCATTGTTGAATCCTTGAAGAAAAATGGTATTGATTACCCAACTGTGGTTCAATCAGAAGCCATTCCTGTCATGCTCAGAGGTGATAACACATTGATTGCAAGTGAAACTGGGGGTGGAAAGACCTTTGCTTACCTTCTCCCTATTATCCAGGACATTATGTGTGCAAAGACAGATGAGAAGCTTTCAAGTGAAGTGCCAATGAACAGTCCTCAGGCAGTAATCATTACTCCTGGACGAGAATTGACTGAACAGATATATCATGTGGCCAGGAAAATTACCACTGATTTAGACATTTCAGCGAAAGTTGTCATTGGTGGGAGCATGAAAAACAAACTTCTGAATCCATCAGTGAAGCCTGTTGATATTCTCATAGGTTCATTTGGGATTCTCAGCAAGATGTGTACACATAAACTATACACCATGGCACATGTGGAGAATCTTGTACTTGATGAGGCAGATACCTTGCTGGATGACACATTCAATGCTAAGATTAGATATTTTCTCAACAAATACTTCATTTATTCAGGCCTAAATAAGACTCGCTTATGTCTGGTAGGGGCTACAATGCCACATTCACTTGATGACATCCTGGAAGGCATTATACCTCTATCTGCTTTCACCAAAGTTGCCACACCTGGTCTTCATACTGTGATGCCACATGTACAGCAGCACTTTCTGCGACTTTCTCCATCTCAGAAAGCTGAAGAACTCCTATCTTTGGTACGAAAAGACATTTCTAAAGGACACCGTGTCATGATCTTTTCTAATGACAGTCCCACATGTGACTGGGTTGCAATGTTTCTCAATGAGAATGGTGTTCAGTGTGTCAGTTACAATGCTGCAATGTCTCGTAAACTGCGGGCAATTTTCTTCAAGAAAGTAAGGCAAGAGGAAGTCCCTGTGATCTCGTGTACAGACATTGCATCTCGTGGCCTGGATACCACCAACATTCAGCATGTGATCAACTTTCAGTTCCCGACAAATCTGTCTGACTACATTCACCGCTGTGGGAGGACTGGACGTGTTGGAAGCCTGACTGAAGGTCGAGTCACAAATTTCATCTGTGCTCCATGGGATGCAGAGCTGGTGCAACAGATTGAGCTATGTGTGCGAAATGGGGCAGCACTCCCAAATGTTAATGCCAATGTGGCTCAACTTCTTGGAACCTACAGGGAGCAGAAACATGGGAAGCTGTATGAGCCAGAATATATCAAACAGAAAGCATCTAGATCAAGACACAAGTCTCATGGAGTTAATTATCAGGAATAAAAATGGTGAAACTGATATATTCCCTTCATTGAGTTGTAAAAAATCTTTCAAATGAAACTGATATGCCGTAATAGAAACCATTTTTTCATGAGAGCCAATTTGTCTATGATTGGCAAATTTTCTTATCCTACAGATGAATGGCTCAGACATGAGTGCCTTTGCTTGAATATTTGATACAGAGTGTGAAATATATTTAAGGATGAATCACAAAATGAGCCAGAGGTTTTAGTAGCTGTATTTTGCCTTTAGATAATTGTATAACTTGTGTCTCTCTTCAAGCATCTTAATATAGTTTTCCTCAATCAGATTTGCACTTGATGTCATTTGTCAGATAATTTTTATTTGTTGAACAGGCATCTTTTTTTGTAAATTTGCATCTAATAACATGTAAATTTACTTTAAATTTGTACCATCAAATATCCCAACTTAGAAAAATGAAATATACATAAGTTTCTAGAGG
This sequence comes from Darwinula stevensoni, assembly GCA_905338385.1. Classification (NCBI taxonomy): domain Eukaryota; kingdom Metazoa; phylum Arthropoda; class Ostracoda; order Podocopida; family Darwinulidae; genus Darwinula; species Darwinula stevensoni. Next base: position 14,916 of record CAJPEV010003025.1, on the reverse strand, counting down.
AGAGCTTGGAGAGGGTAATAATATTAAGTTAACACTATAGCTACCAGAGTAGTCATTTTGACTGCTATATTAAAAGTCATATGGAACTATTTTTCTGTAACAGTTTATTAGTTTTTCAAGATGTTATATAGTATGTCCAACATGTCCAGATGCTCCAAATGTGGATATTAGATATGGGAAAAGTAAAAATTGCACAATTCCTTAGTTGCCAAACAAGCAGAGTATAGTGTATTTAACCCTTTGATGAGTATGCTCGTATATATACACGCTGACATCCTCCTGCCCTCCATGTATTCACTACGGATGATCTTCTAGATGTTAAAAAATCCCATTCCTCAAAGGGTTAAAAACAACAAGCAGTCAAAATGACCACTGGTAGTTTTAGTGTTAACCCTTTTACTTTGGAGTATTTAATGGCCAGCCATGCTGGAGTTATGGGCATGCTTCAACCCAATTCACTTCTATTCAAAAATGAAGTATTTGTCATGTGTAACAGGAAATATAAAAAAAAGCATTCTTTTATGAGGAGACGCAGCAACATTGTCCACAACATCTGCTTCTGTAGCACTACCTCATGGTTTAGCAGATTGCAAAGCAGCAGTAGGCCTTGGTTTTTAACCAAATAATTTAGGCTCACCACCTCAGTTATCATCAGATACAATGAAGTCACTATCTTCATGATCAATAATTTTGTCCTCAGAATCATTGTCAGCCAATTCAATTTTCACATCATTTTCACTTAATGCATGCCTTGACTAGCGGTAGATGCCATCTTTGGAAACTAATATCCATGGATTGTTGTCATACAAAAATGGTTATACTTCATGTATCCCTTTCTTCAAAATTTTCCAAAAAATCCATGAGATGGCAGAAGGTCCCTGTGTGCTATATGAATATCAATCAAGTCAGATACTGTTGCTGAGAGACATAAGAAATTCATGAATCCATGACGAGTTAACATGTTGAACAATCACTCAGTGGGAGTTGGAGCATGATGTGTTAACTTGTGTAACCAGTGAATGGGTTAAGCTTCCTGGGAAGTAATTGTAATGGAATTGGAGGCCTTTAACCAAGTCTGGAAACTAACCATGATAGATTCAGAAGCAAATTTCATGGAGTTTAAGGTAGCTATATATAAATGAGTTGATAAGTTATACCCCATTTTGGAGTGTATGGAGGGGAGGGCTGATATTGACATTCATAAGATATTTAGTCATTAAGTAAAATTGCAGGACTCTTGGAGGTCAGTATGTCAGTCATCTTTCATGTGCTCAACTTAGACAGATAGACAAACTCCAGGAATAAAAATGGCAGATGCACTGGATATCCTGGATGTGGACCGCCCAGTCACACCAGAGTTGACCAAGGAGAGGATTCTAAACCCAGAGAAGAAACCAAAAAAATCTGTTGAGTCCATCAAACGGCCAGAAGGCATGAACAGGGAGGTGTTTGCCTTACTTTATGCTGATGCAAAAGATCACCCTCCTCTCCTTCCTACTGACACTGGTTAGTCCTTCACAGCTTTCATTCTTCAACATGGAATTGGTGGGCCCTTTTTGAAATTCTATAAAATGTCTATTGCAGCTCAGGGTTATAAAGAAGTGAAGGTAAAGCTGGGAATGAGGAGAGTTCGTCCATGGCAGTGGATGCCATTTGTGAATCCAGCAAGGAAAGATGGAGCAGTATTCCATCATTGGAGACGGATTGCAGACCAAGGAAAGGAGTATCCCTTTGCAAAGTTCAACAAGGTTTGCTTGCTCGTGTCTCTTGTTATTCTTCAATGTTTGCTATGCTGAAACATCCCAATTTTTTTTTCTTATCTCGCATCCAGAAAGTTCACATTCCTAAATACACTGACAGTGAGTATGATGAACTCTTGGTGAAGGAAGGCTGGAGCAAGGATGAGACCAATCATCTATTTGAGTTATGTGAGCGTTTTGATCTCAGATTTGTTGTGGTGCATGATCGCTGGGACCGCCAGAAGTTCCTTGCTTCCCGAAGCATTGAAGACTTGAAAGCACGTTATTATGAAGTAGTTGGAGCCCTTGAAAAGAAGCATGCTCCTCGGGTACAAGAGCTCTCGTGTTATGTGTTTGATATTGAGCATGAACGGAAACGAAAAGAGCAGTTGGAGAAGCTCTTGAATAAGACTCAGGAAGAGCTGGATGAGGAGCAGATGCTGCTGAATGAGGTCAAGAAAATTGAATCAAGGAAGAAGGAACGTGACAAAAAGACTCAAGAACTCCAAAAGCTGATATCAGCTGCTGGGCACTCTTCTGAGGGGAGGAAGTCAGAGAAAGTTGTGAAAAAGAAGACCTCTCATGTGAAAGCACTCAAGCTGGAGACAACTGTAAGTTTAATGTTAAGCCTTCACTGCTTTGGAAGAAAACATCAAAATGTTACATATATTTCCTTAGACATATGAAAATAAGGTATTTTGTATCTAACTGGCAAAATTTAGTCATTTTAATGCAATTTTGGGTTTTTGCCAAAATAGATTAAGTTTGCAAAAAGAGAAGAACTGTAACAGGTAGAATTTGTAATAAGTCAAAGGTGTGAGATAAAGGTTTAAGACAACATATGCATAATAAAGCTGTTTAGACATGAAATTTAGTAGTTAAGAAATTAAAAGGTTTGTGATCAAGTAAGCAGAAGGTCTTTTACTCTGCTGTGGTACTTATTTTCCATTTGCTCCCCATTGGTGACATACATTTAGCGAGTATTTATGTCCTTCACAATTGAGAATAACAAGGATGTTTCAGAAATTCCCCATTCACCACACAATGAGTCTCCAGCGTATATAAAAATTATTCCTATATGTTCCATATTAGGAACATAATAGTGTGAAGGGTTAAACCTCAATCATTTCTATGAGAATCCAATTAAGGATGTCCTGGTTAATCCCATCCTGTGCTTTAATTAGTTAGCTAGATTCTTTTTGTCATAAGCAATGTGAATGTGTCATAAGCATGAAGCTCAAAGCAATCATGATATAGCTCATATATTATCAAATGCAAATCTATCCTATCCTTTGATTTGTGGGCCTATATTTGGCATTGGCTGAGTGGCAGTACTTCTCTATAGCAGCCGTTGGAGACAGGAGGAATCAAGTTTCCAGAGGTAAAGGGAGGTGGTGTGATGTTGAGATCTCAACGCATGAAGCTTCCATCCAGTGTAGGACAGAAGAAAACTAAAACAATTGAACAACTCCTGCAGGAACTCCACATAGGTATTCCTACCATCAATACCTCTTTTATGGTATAGTTATTCCATCAGACTGGACCCTTCCAAGTGATCCCCTTTGTATTTGCAGATGTAAATCCAATGGCAACTGAAGAGATATGCCAGGAATTCAATGACCTTCGGAGTGACATGGTCCTCCTGTACGATCTCAAGGTTGCTCTTGCATCCTGTGAGTTTGAACTGCAGACCCTCAAGCATCAGTATGAGGTCTTAGCTCCTGGCAGAGTAAGTTATTTTGCAACAACCTTTACTTAGATTGAAAATCATGTGCATGCATGATGGTGGAGTGCTTTCATGATACATTGATGTAGATTCTGGAAATTCCTGCTGGTCTCACCCTGACGGCTTCAGCTCAGTCAGTGGAAGAAGAAGGAAAAGGAAAGGGAATCTCAGAGATCTTGGATGTGGCAGCCTCACCTTCCACACCAACTGTAAAACCATGTTTATTATTTATGATTTCACTCGTAATTCCTAGTTTATGAGTCCTGTTGTTGGCACATTGTTTTGAACAGCGGAAGCAGAGGAAGGCTGCCCTGGAGCAAGGGAACGTGTTGAAGAAACTCAAGATGCGGACATGACACGTCTGTGATATATGCACATTGCTGGTAATTTTTCTTCATGTGAATACAACCCATGTATTCATTGTGCTCATGTATTTATTCCTAACTGTAATTGCCTTTATATGACTTTCTTTCTGGACACTCTTTAATTTCAGCACCATCTTTGATGTAAAAAAAAAAAAAACCCAGTTCTGCTGTGTTTCTGAACCAGTATAACTAGTTTTAATGAATCGCTTATTCCATGCTTTCATTTTATTCCATGGAGAAAACTTAAAGCAAGGAATGTTACTGCAACTTGCTCAATTGGAGTGCTTGGTGACTGTAGTTACACACATTTCCCAGTCCTCAAATTCTTTGCCCAGAAGCATCTGTTTCTATTGGACATGAAAAATACCAATAATATTATAAAAATCCTCCAAAGGAGTTATCATTGCACTAGACCACTATAGGTATCCTCCTGGTAGCTGTGAATCTCTACAGTGACCTTCAAATTTAAAATTTTGGGGCAACTTGAGTATGCTACTGATGTCAGTTTAGCCACCTTGACAAAACACAAGTTTTGTGCTGCAGCAATGCAGCTTGTGCTTCATTCAAAAATGTAAACTTTCTCTGCAAGAAACAATGGAAGACCCTTGATTGACATCTCAGACCCCCCCTAATCTCTAACATTTCTAATATCTGTTTTCTGGTGAAAGTGTGAAAGCAATAGCATAGTTTTGTCCAGTTTCCAGTTGTTTTGTCTCATTGGCCTTTTTGCAGCCATCATGCAGTTCAAGCTGTCTAGGGAAATAATTTGGATCTCCATGATACTGTATACCACATTCTTCATTCTTTGGGGTTATGACAACCAGAGGCATCATAAGACGAAGCCTTTCCCCCCCTCTCAGTTTCAGTCAGTCCAAGTCCATCAGGTCATTTCCTATGGACAACTTTTTCCTGCTGAGAGCTTAGCTAAAAAATAATGTCTAGTTAGACTAATCATTTCTGTATTCCAGAAAAGCAGTCACTCTATCCAGATGTAAACTTTAAGCTTCCAGGAAAAAAAAATTGCAAGAAAGTTTAATTGACTTCATCTATTTTCCTTTGAGCTGTCACTCCCGATTTAATTGATTGTGTGATTTAATTTTGAAGCAATAAATTTTAAACTTCAGGAGGTTGGAAAAAAATAGCTTTTTACTCTTGGAACCTTTAAAGTAGCACATTTTTATGATGAAAAGTATGTTGAGATACCAAGTGAAAATCAAGCTAAATCTGGAAAGTGTGTCTGACATCAATGCTGGCTTTGGTGCAGCAACAGGCAGCAGAAATGCCCAAGTATGCAGATGTGCAGTGAACCACAGTCATTTTTATTGCGTGGCCTGATGTTCTTGCATTTTTTTAAATCTTCCCTTTATATTCAAGCCTGCACTAGGTAATGTAATTTTCTTTGCCATCTACATATATTTCTCGTTCATTGGTTTAAAGTTAAATATTTGGGTTTAACGTCATTGAACATGATAGAAATAATCAAAATTAAGAATTAGGTTGTTCACTCCTGGCTATGATGTAACCGACAAATTGCACCGCCCAAAGTTGGATGGAACAGAAATTTGATCCAAGGTTTATAGCCATGATTGACAAGGCATTGAAACGGCTTCTCTGCTAATGAGTCAATCTGCAATCCTTCATTTTCGCCATCTTTGAAGTGGGAGGAGGCCTCTGTAACATTATGGCTATAGTATAACATACTTGGCAGAGGAACCGATGTCATCCATATGTGAGCAGTAGGAAATTTGTTTGGGAAATGTTGGACGCTTCAGTTTAAATCGGAAAATGAACCTGAAAGTGGTTTTTTTTTTTTTTTAAGGAAACACGAGACTTCCTATCTGAGGTGTCATGCTTGAAGTGTCTGTTCAACTGGTATATACAGTTAGCTCATGAAAGTCACGCATTACGATTAACTCTTTATACATGTCATTCGGGGTAAGTGTGATCAGTCCTAATTTTTGGTACTTACAAGTGCAATATGTCATCAACGAAGTATGCATTAAGAAGTACTCTGTCATGCTAATCCAGGTTTGTATATCTCGTCAAATTTCACTGGATCAAGTGAGAGATATTTCACTGAATATAAGAGTACGCTCTTTCAACTATAGTACTTAATTCGGCGCACCTCATTCAACTTTCCCTGTATGATCAGTACTGCATAATATAATTCCATTTGTTGTATCATGGCAAAGTAGATTCCATGCTCCTTCCAACTAGTGCCTTTCTGAGTTTCATTCACGCTAAGCTTGGGCACAGAAAGACTGATCACGCTTACTCCGTAAAGTTGGGCGTTGGGGTAAGTGTGACTCTCCAGTCTTCACCTCGTGTTCGCTCGTTGGCTTCCCTCAGAGATTTAAAAACTCAACTAGATCCCTGAAGCTGAAGCCACTCCTTGCTAGAAGTTCCTTGTCTGATTGACACATTGTGCGTTGGCTCTAAAAATTCATAGGATGGTCTCCGACCTATCTTCACTGGACCTCAATCAAAATTAAATCAGAAGTGTAATTGCACATGAAGCGCCTAAGGCAGCGTGAAGCAATTATAAGGAAGGATTGATCACTCGACAAAATGACTCAACACTCCCCAGTAATTTGCAAGCACTTCCTGTACCGAGCCTCGAGGGTCTGGAGGCCTGCATAGTGAGCTCCTTGGTCCGCCATCGAAATCATTTCTCGCCCCATGAGATTCCAAAGATATTAGACATGAAAAAAAAAAATTTTTTATGCGTGACTGTGGCTAGTTTAAGCAATCTACCGTCAGACCATAGAGCCACCCATGATCTGAAGAATGAGGTCCCTGGCTTAAAGAGCGAAATACGTGACTTCGATGACATCCTGTACTTAACGTCACATCGTGAAAAGGGAAGCTCCCGTCTGGGCAAGAGACAAGGGCCCAGAATCAAAAGGGAAAAGGATCCCCCGAGATATCAAGCCTGCTTCTGTCCCCATTTGATGGCTTTATAAATATTTGATGCGTCCTTTCAGCCAACGCCCACCAGTTCCCTCGGTGCGGTGCTTCAGTCCAGCATCGCTGCCGGCAATTTATATTTTATTGTTTGAAAATGTGATGCGTTTGTCTTCCGACCTCTGCACGTATCACAAATAAGGAAAAAATCTGGCCATCACAGAAAAACACCTTTACGAGCCATACGAGGGGAAAACTCAAGTTTCCCCGCATCGCCGCCTCACTTCCAATTCCAGCGGTTTGTCGAATTGAAGGATCTGCTCTTCCCCACAACTCTCGTGCCTGCGTGGACGAAAAAAAGAATCGAAAATTGTTGGATCGGAATTTGCAACGGAAGGATGAGCTGAATGTGATGGCGGCGGAGAGGAACTTGAGAAAATGGGGTATGTAGCTTAATGCTCGCTTCTGTCAGCCCCTGCGGTCTTCCGATTTGACAGTTGCGATTGTCTTTCGGGTCAAGTTTCATTTTTTGACAGACCTTTTGAAGCGCATTACATGGGAGACTGCGGAGACGTCGCTCATATAAACCTTTAAGGGATGCGGTCATGCTTCCTTAGTCGTGCAGATCGAGTTATGCATGCGCGTTTTTTTTTCACGATGGCAGCTAAGAGCAAAGAGAGTGGATCTCTCACGGTTGTTCCATCGAAAGCCTCGTTGCAATATTCCATGCAACGTACTTTACTGCGTGCCTCACGGAGCGGTGGCCTGAAGTGACAGGTCACAGTGACAGGTCTTTCAGGAATCGTCTCCCTGATCTCTAGCTTTTAGCTCCCTGGAATTCAACCGTATCAGTGATGCCGGATGTACGGTAATATCCGGTATTGCATGCAGATTGAGGACTAAATATGTGCCAGCATTGCAAAGATCATCTAGGTTTTCTCATTTGAAGCGAAATTGGGGAAACCTCGAATTTTCAACACCACCCAACTAGCATGGTTTTTCATCCTATGAACGTCCCGCATCCCGCAACAGACATCCCGTGGACATACGAGGGATTTATCGCGTGTGACGTCAGTGTTCCTCGCCTTCCGGCATGGGATGTCATCTATACAACGTGGGATCTGCATGGGATGTCTCGGGGATGTCCTGTCGCTCATTGGGCAAAGTTCTTTCTTTCTTTTTTTCTTTCTTTCAGGTATACAGTAGAAAGCTTTACCGCCTTCCAGTGCGTGTACGCGCTGTTCTCCCCCTTACGCATAAAATTAGAAAGTGATTTGATCCATACCGCAAGCCGTATTGATCGGTGATGGATAACCGCTGAAACCGCCACAGCTTGCTTCGGCCCGGGAGGAAGCCGCTCTCGATCCACGTGACTTTCACGTTGTATCCCGCTTCCGCTTCTGTCTCTGCTTTCGCCGCTTTCTCGTCCACGATCACCACTCGGTTCCATTCCGTCTCCTCCGACCTTTCATACCCACGAAGACCGTCGAGATTTTATTCGTGCTCTTTGCTGACTCGGAGGGAAAACGGCGACCTCTAGGTTTTCAACATATAAGCCATTTTGTTGTAGTACATCTGCAAGTACTCCAAGTACTCACGATCCTTGGAGAGTGACCGAGCCGAGCTTCCCGGCTGAAGTTTGAAACTCGATGGACACTTCACGAGGATCTCGTTCCCCCGGAATCTTCGACAGCGATATCTTGTATTGATAACCTGAAATCGTCCTTCGTCCTCAGGATACGAGTATGAAAGAAACCCTCGATGAGAGCACTCCATTCGGCTTTAAAAAAATTGTATACTAAAAACACATGGTTTTGATGGAAGTCTCGCTTAGATCTTGCCAACAATGCAGCCTTCGTCTTTTCATCGAAGGCAATGAGAAGGCCTCACTGATCTTTCAACCCCCACCCGTCTTCCCAAAAGAGAAAAAAAAAAACAAACAGACCGCAGAATCCTTGAGTCTGAGTCCGGAGTTCCCCAAGAGTGAGCAAGTACTGCTTGCCCCTGCCGGGAGCCTTCTGAGAATCCCATCCCATGTTCCCGCATCCCTGCTCCCCGCAATCGAAGCATTTCCCTGCCAGAAAGTCCTTGTTGAAGTCCTTGAGCTCCGGGCAGGGGAAGGACCGAAAGGAGCAGCCCGGGCGACGCAGGGACTCCAGGAAGTAATGATGGGCTCGGCGGTGGTTGCAGTTTCGTCCGTCCGTTCGCGCTGATTCCGTCCCGCAGCACAGAGAAAAGATAGAAAGGGAAAACCGTCGGGTGAAATGATCGAAAATTGAAGCGGAAATGAACGACGGTGGCTGCAGCGTCGACGAGTTCGTTCGTCATTCCTTAACCTTTTTCCCGCTGGGGAATTGCTGGCAGTTATCTTACGAGAAGTGAAATGTCCTAGAAAAAAAAAAGAAGAGGAGCAGGTGTGCTTTAGAAAGTCGCTCTGGTGATCGAATGTCATCGAATAAGTAGCCGTCGAGATGAGGCACGCGTTGAAACGGCCGCGACATTTGATAAAACGGCCGTCGAGTCGGGACGCACCCCCTCGGGAAAGCCCCGACGAAAACCTCATCGCCCAGGGACTTGCATTCTCGTTTCGCCTTTCACGAACGGAAATTCCACGAAACGAAAGGGAAGGAGAAAGCGGGAAACAAAAGACCCACTGATGAGATCGAGGATGGCGCCGATGAAGAGATTCCGACAGCCCGGCTGACTCTCGCCCCCGTTGGGATAGAAGTCCACGTGACCCAGCGGCTCGATCGCCCCTTGACCTCCCTGCCACAAGGGTTGCCCGTTCGTGTGGATCACGTCCACGAATTCGGCATCCGTGGCGTCTAAGTGCGTCTCGTGACCGCAGTCTTCCCCCACGAAGAGCGGCGCTGCGGGCTCCAATCCTAATAAAGCGGTTTTTTAAATCTGTCAGCGGAGGCGGCAGGTAATTCATTTTAAAACTCATGTTTTTTATTTAAATTACATAAACCCCCACCTGTGATCCGGCCCACCTGCGCGTTTCGGATCTCTTTGAGCCAGTTGGCTGCGTGCCCTGCCACTTGCGCCCCCAAGCTGAATCCTGAAATGCGAGCAACGAGTACACAAGTCAATTTATGGCCGAAACAATGCATCAATTAGTGTCTAATACAGACTAAATATAATGGTTTTTCAACTGTAAACGTCCTCCTGTCGACTCAGTCTTGGTTTTATTTATGTATTTTTCTCACAATTTCCTCAGCACCTTCCAATTCAAAATTCTTGCAAGAATATGTCAATGCGCCAAAAGATGAACATTTTACTATATTTGCCTGGCGGCGTTGATCTATGAAAAAGGCTCGGAAGCGTGCCCAGTAGAGCATGAAAGAACTTCATCTTTCGAAAGAAGAAATTGTAAAAAAAAAAAAATTACGAAAGCAAAATTGAAATCTCGACCGATCGTGGGACTACTCCGTGTTATAAATCTGTGATCGGTTTTTAGGAAAAGGTCAACTCCTTCGACGCCTTCGAACCGTCGTGAGAGCGTCAGAAATTCGAAAGGCTCTAGGCCGGTGGTGCACAACCTGTTCGTCTTTAGACACCTGAGGCATCCAAGGGGCCGCAGAAAAGGTCTCCGCTGGCCGAATGCGGCCCGCGGCCCGCGGCCCGCAGGTTGTGCATCGCTGCCTTTTTGGCCTCGGCCACTTTTTTAAATTTAAATATCGAAATCGAAGCCTAGGCACACCTTAAACCCATTTTAGCACGTCAACTGGCCCCAATCCTCGGCACAGATGCCGGCCTCCGGCTCTCTCGCTTCAAGCCCCAAATACCCCGCAACAGAACCGGGAGCTCAGCCCCAACATCCTCGACACCAACAGAAACTTAAGAGGAGTTTCGCCTCGACACCCAACGCATCCGTCAGAACCTTGAAACGCGTTTCCAACCTCCCGAAATCGATCCGAATCCCTCCACACCCCACAGACGACTGTCCCTCCCTCCTCCCCCGCCCCCCCTCCCCCCCCTCCCCCCTCAGGCACCTTCGACTCTCCAATCATACCGATGATGTGGACGCTGGAGTAGGTGGCGCCCATGTCGACGAGGGCGGCGACGAGGTTCCCCACCTGTCGCCCCACCAGTTCGCTGTTGGCAGCTGGCATCACGTAATTCCGATGCGAGGCTCCCCGCTCCCAGTTCACGCTGATCACGTTCATCTCGCCCTGAAAATGCCATCGCACTCTCGCATGCAATTCACTGTGCCAACGCACCTCAAAAGTCGTAACAATCTAATGAGGTATGTCGACATTGCATGCGGGAAATAAAAATTCCTCGAAAATTCGAAAAAAAGCAAAACGTGATGCTCGTGCACCAGATCGACCCGATACATGATCCCCGTGAGAATTGGCATATGTAAATCGGGGACCGACGGAGTGACAGAACCAGTCCCGTTTCTTTCCGATCACACCTTTATAGCATCGTGATGAACTCGTGGCCGCCCTATATAAAACCAGATCGTGCCCCCTCGAGGTCCGACGCAGGAACACCCGAACCTTAAAAAACACACGAAAGCATGCACCTTTCCCAGCAGAGCGTCCTTGATGTCCACGGCCCAGGACGTGCGTCCGTTATCCATGTACCCGTGAATGAGCACGGCCGTCGGGAGCGAGACGTTCAGGCTCCCCTCGCCGCCGAGCTTGGTCCCGGTCAACGGGAGGGATTTCTCCGCTTTTCCCTTCCGGGTGTCGAAGAGGATGAATTCCGTCCCGATTTCCTTCGGGTGACTCGGCAGGATCCTCAGGTGTTTCATGGCACCCTCCCGGGTCGAGAAACAGCCCACGTCCTCTGTAAAACAGGCCTGGCCGTAGGAAACGGGAATTCCACGAGATTTTCTAGCCGAGTCCCACATAAATGGTAATGTAAGTGATAAATGGTACACTGAGGAACAGTGGAAACGGGAGGGGAGGGTAGAGCGGATTCTGCATTCTATTGTCCGATTTTGACACGGTTTGTTCACGGTGAAAGAAACAAGCCATAGAAGGCTGGAAGTATCTATGATAACGTGCTCCCGAATGAGGTAGAAACAAGTAAAACATAATCTGGAAATTCCACAATCATCGGCTCCTGAGCTAGAAATTCTAGTTGAGACGGTGACGCTTTCCAGGGATTGGTGGAAGGAGATGGTGGAATCGGGGGAAGGAGGTGGTGGAAGGTGGTTTCCGATCGGTAAAATCTGTTATGAGAAACCCCTCAATCCGGAAGTGTTTCAGCTTTCGTGCTGGACTCCCCCCCCCCCCCCCCCCCCCCCC
>CAJPEV010003024.1:0-33189 GCA_905338385.1 Darwinula stevensoni | reverse complement strand
AAGCTACAAAACGCCATTCTTTGGATTCTCTCAAGCTATCTCTTAACAGAGAATGGGGAGAAAATTCCACAGGAAGACTTGCGAAAATCAGTCGATGCTTTCATGGGTCATATGAACCTTGTCATTTGCACCAAGGGTGGCTATATTGAAAACTATTAAGTGATTCTAAATCAGTTAACTGTCCTTTTTGTTGTGTATGAAAAAATTTCCTGATTTTCATATTTTTGCTGAGGTTATAGGCATATTGTGATGGGACACAACTTTCTTAACACCCTGTATAGACAGACGATCGTGACTGACTGACGCTAATTCTAACCATGATCTAGAAAGTTTACAAATTTGAAACTTGGTACATATATACCTTTTAGGAAGCAGAGTTCAGAAAAAATCCAACTTTGGAGGTACATGCCCTGGGGGTACAAATTCTGGGGGGAAACGTTTTTTTTTAAATATACCTGTATATTGTGACGTATGAGGATGGGATTCAGAGGATGGAATTCATGTCATGGGTTTGATGGTGCATTGGTAGCACATCTGACCGGCAATCAGGAGGTCCGTATGCAATTCCCGGCCATGCCATGGCTTGCATTTGTTTTTATTTTTCCTTCCATGTCCCGTTACTCATTCTCCCTCCATAACATTATTTTTGCTTGAGTAAAACGGAGAGACACGGAAAGCTGAAACTTGGCATGGACGTGCCTAAAGAAACGATGAGTTCAGGAAAAATGCAGAATTTTAGATCCATGCCCTAGGGGGATATTTTTTGGGGCTGACGTTTTCAAGTATTTCTTTTTGTCCTGGTGTGTTGAGCTGGTTTGGAAAGATAAAACTTGGTATAGAACTACTGATTACGTTGCTGCAGAAAAATTCAGACTTCGGAATAAATGCCCTGGGGCATAAATTTCAAAGGGAGATGTTTTCAAATAATTTTTTAAATATCAGTTAAACTGATGACTGTCATATGAGTAAAATTATTATGAGTAAATTCGAATATAACCTTAATAGAGCTTTGTGGCTCCCGCGGGACGTTATTTTGTTCGCGGCCCTGCATGGGTTCTGCCCATGTCAGGGTTGGGCCCGCATAGCCCTCCATTGTTTTTCTGGGGGTGTGACCTCCCCCCAAGCAGCATGTTCACGTAAGCAAGATATCAATTTTTCGCAAACAATGTAAATTTCTTGCGATTGCCATGAAAATGACATCACGTTTACATAAAATTTACGTTTCTATATTTACATCACCAAAGTGCACGTGTATTTTACAGCAACAAGACGTCACTCCATCTGATGTGAAGTACATGATATCAAGTTTATGAAATATTAACACCACACCATCCATATGAAACTTCAGCTGACCATCCTCCAGTTGCAGTACCGAGATTCCTCACTAGATGGAACCCTTGTTCCCTGCATCCTATAATTACTATTAAATACTGGTTTTCCTGATATAGTATCAGGTTTTCTTTCCATCCTTCTATTTTTTATCACGCGATCCACGAATATATATATGGAAAACATGAAATTATTATATATTTTAAATAATATATGACTCAGGGAATCATTAAATGCTGAAGTAAAGCTCTTTATTACAGCAGCGCACGAAGATTAGGGAAGAGTAGAATCCCAATTCCACAAGTACTACAGCTACTCTATCCTAAAAAGAAGAGAGCTCCTTTGAACGTCTACTCTTCCTCCCAAAGTTCCAGTACGGGAGGAGGTCACTTTAGTAATCTTGAGTGCTGGTGAGGATGAGTACTTCTGTACTCGTCCAACCACCCTCGAGTTCTGAAGAATGTAAAGGAATAGGAGATTCAGTAAAACAATTCTCTTCAATGGTACTGATTGACTCTTTAAATACGCATGAATGCCAGGGGAACATTAACATAAATCTTATGTAAAATGAATGTAAACATGCTGATTGGAATGCAAACGGGAATGTCAATTTTACGTAAAATATACGTTAATTTTATATCACCGTTTACGTATCACGGAGGTGACATTTCTGCAAACATGTTGACATTTTCTTGATATGAATGTAAACATGCTGATTGGAATGCAAACGGGAATGTCAATTTTACGTAAAATTTACGTTAATTTTATATCACCGTTTACGTATCACGGAGGTGACATTTCTGCAAACATGTTGACATTTTCTTGACAATGGTTTCGTAAAAATGATGTAAAATGGGCAAGGAATTTACATTCAGTTTACGTAAAATTAACAAACATGCCGTTTGGGCGGCTGTCGCTGTGCCTGCGATATTTCGTCAGCCGTGCCTGCGGCCTTTTCTTCTTGCCTGCCGTCCGTGGCTGTGCCTGCTAAAGACTCTCAAGACCTCCTCAAGACTCCAATTAACACCTGTGATATTTATTCTTTTCTCTTAATTTAACTTTAATTAAATACTTGTTGTCCTTGTTGTTTGAACACCGTTTTATTATTTGTCATCAGTCGTCTCCTTAGACGGCTTGTCCTGTCTGTGGAGTGAGGCCAAGACCCTTTTTTTTGCCTCCGATTAACCGCTCGCGCTAAATTATCTTTCTCTTGTTTTCGGCTTAAAGCTAACGTTAAAAGTTGTCCACTTTTGAGGCCCTTCACACGACATGAACATGGAAAGCTGAAACTTTGCATGAATGTGACCGCTGACGCACTGAACTCAAATGTAAAACGTCAAATTTCCAAAATATTTTTGGAGTTCATATTTCTTGGGGCGTAACGTTTTCAAGCATGTTTCCATATTCTACAAAATCGGGCAGAAATAGAAAAGTAGCTGGCACACGCATAACGGACGTGATGTTGATTTAAGGAAAAATTCAACTTTTGTCGTGCCTCTCCCCAGAGCACAGCTTTTGGGTGGTTCGCTTTTCCAAATACATTTTTTCCGCCAGCAAAAAGGGGAAACGTATAAGGCTGAAACTGGTTGGCATGGCCCTGACCCTACGTTTCAAAATAAATAAATTTGTGTTAAAACCCATTGGGTCACTTTTTCAGTTCCATTTTCCTGAATTTTTTTCTTCATCCAACGAAACAGAGACAGAAAATTTGAACTTCTCTCGGGAGGTTTGATGGCTGAGTATAGGAAAAATCCTAATTTTGGAAATATGTCCCGTTAGCGTAGATTATAGGAAGGAAGTATTTCATAATATATTCTCCACCCTTACAAAATGGGACTCAACAAAAGATTTCAAGTTAGGCACACTAGAAATCATGGAAGTAATGATTTTGATAGAAGTCATGACTTTCTTCCCCATAAGTCACGTATTTCAATGGGGACGTACTTTAAATACGTGTTTGCCATTTCGCAAAGTATAAATTAATCAATCACTAATTAAGGTAATGGAGTGCCGATGGCGCGACTATAGCGAGTTTGTTTGCTAAAGCGCAAACAAACTCGCTAGAATCTAATATAAACGATCGTGACTGACTGATGCTAATTCTAACCATGTTCTGTACATGATGAGAGGCTGAATCTTGGTTCTCAAATAGCTGTTAGATTGCTGACTCCAGAAAAATTCCAATTTTTCTGGAATTTTTCTCCTAAAATGCGGACAAATATACAGTATATTCGACTGAACCAATGGAATTCGTCACCGCGGTACAATTGCCTAAATGGCGGTCCATGTTAAAATGAAACATGTTCACGTTGAGGTTATTTTGCTTTTCGCGTGGTTCGTGAGGAAAATGATGTGTGCATCTAAAAAACTACTCGGTCGATCACCACCAGGAAATGTCTAAGAATGACGCATCATCGTCGACACGTCGGGACGTACGCGACCCGATTCACGAACGACGAAGGCGTGAGAGATGGAATTCGATGTGCAATTGGTAAGAATGAGATCCAATCCACTTTCCACTCCTGGACTCCGAGCGTTGAAGGTGTCCCGAGTCCCTGGAGCAAATCGGGAGTGTGAGGACTGCCGTTCCTATCGGGACGGCCTGGACCCACTCGGCGACGCGGAATACTCGAGCGAAGGGGTCCCAAGTGTGCACGGATTTCATTTCTGTCTGGAAGGATCCTCCGCTTATTCCGTCACCGGGAGCTAGCCACTCCTCCCAGTCGACAAAGTAACACCTACTTCGAGAAAATGCTTTCCGTTCGGTCGCCTTTTGAGAGGGATTGCGATCCGAATCGCTTTTACCGACCTCCCATCTTCTCGTATCACACCTCGAAGTTTGTCGAAGAAACCGTTGTTTGAACCGTGATCGATCCGGCTGCATGGAAATCTCTCGAAACGGTGACATCGAAACGGCACCTAATAATGAATTACTCGCTTATCAAATTATTTCCGATATCATGATGACGAATGACCGGCGGAAAAACAATGACGAATATCGGAAGAACGATGTCCCTTCGCGACTCGCTCGTGTTCGAACGAAGATACCGCATCACCCGTGAAAGTAACCGTAGGAAAAGATGCAGGACTCACGGATTGCATTCCACTCGAGCATCTGGGACCTCTCGTCTCGTCCGGAAGAGGCAGGTCGAGAACGAGATGATGATTGCGACCCTTCGCGATCGACATCGGACTCGGTTTCCCCAGACGCAGAGGCGACGATCCCTTGGTCTTCCAGTCGCGGAGCAGGAGCAAAGAGTGCAAGGGACCATCCAGCTTCGAGGTCCAAGAATCCACATGGATTCTTTGTTCTTAAGAATTTCTTGAAATTTTCATTATTATGTAATTCCATTATTATGCCCCCATAGGATCTTTTACAGATTACATGTGAAAATATCACATTGCCTGCACACAATCACAGTGACATTGGATGGGAACTCCTTACCTGTATGACTGCTCCATGTGGTCAATCACCCTGTGACAGGGTGATTGTCACACTGTCCCAAAATCTCATCGATCACAGGGCTACAGATCATATTGGCCTGTCTCCCACAGACATGCTTTCATGTGACTGGGTCACACTGTCCCAAAATCACATGACTACTCACATGGGTGAGCACCCATGTGCTTCTATTGGATCACACATGCGATTTTTCCGTGAGGGGGATCAAGCGCCACAGTCCGCAGGGAGAGTCGCATCCGTGGGGTGACGATGACGTCCCTGCCGTGTAATGTTAGTGCCTCCCAGCCGTTTGCACAAAATTGGCATGTTGTCAGTCGTCAGTGAAGCAGGAATGAAGGGCGAATTGCCTGTCGGTATCGAACCCATGATTGTCTCTCCACATTGCCCAAAATGTATCGAGCCCCATGGTCCTCAAGGAGAGTCTCATCCTTGAGGTATGACGATGGCGTCCCCGCCGGGCAACATTAGTGCTTCCCAGCCGTTCGCACAGACTCGGCGCGTAGCCAGTCGTCATCTCCATCAGGTCCATCTCCTCAGCATTGAGAGCAAAGAGGAGCTCCACTGCCCTTGTGAGGTACCTCATCCGTCACAAAGGGGAAGGGTTTGCTCAGGGTGGACGACGGAAAGACCAACAGTCAAATGGAATTTCAAACGTTAAAACATGCACTTGGAAAATCTGTTAATTGATAAATTACTTTTCTATTGCATTTATCTCCATGTCCATCAGTTTTTATCCACCCCTTGTAATTAAGTCATCTCAACCTTGTTGATACACCACATGGCCTCTGTTTTATACTTAGTATATATGAATCAAATCAGTCGCAACTTAAGTCGTGTGTATCTATAGCATTATGGGGATCATTATGAGTATCATTATGAGTCTTTTTATGGGTAAGAAGCCCTCATTTTGATACTCATACAATGGGTTATATTATAGGTAACTCTAAGTGTACAGGTTTTACTGTGTAATGACGGACCTGCTACTTGCACTTTGTACGTCGCCGTTTGAAGCGGTCGGGTGCATTACTGTTGCAATGGTAGAAGAAGAGAGGACCGTATTTACTGCCAGGAAGTCTAAGTCCTCAGTAAGATTTGTGCGGAGCTGGACTCAACTCGTTGGTTCTGCTGGAAGTGTCGTCATCCCTGGGGTGCTGCTAAAGCTATGCCCTGGAGGATTTGTCCGCCAGGGATGCCCCCCAGCGATCACCGGGCAATGTCCAGGGAGGGTCCGAAATATGTCACTATGGCACTAAGAGTTTAATAAAGGTATACATTTCTTTTCTGGTGCCTCTTTAATGGTAAAATTGCGTTCTAGGAAATTACTCAACTGACTCACCCTCATAACATTAACAAAGTGCCAGAATATTGAACACTCTCGCCAACAGGTTCTCCTAATAATATATAAAAATTGCTGCTGAATTTTATGACAGGAGCGAAGAACTTATATATGTCATTCAATGCAATCTACTCCATCAATCCCGATTGGTAGTCACCTTTATACAATCTGCTCACTGGTGAGACATTTTGCGAGGAACTAATGTGGCGATTAGATTCACAGATGGCCTACATGATTTCGTTCCATCAAAAGTGACAGGTGCACTGGCACTGGGAATGATATTTGGAATTCCTGAATGCATTCCGGGAATATATCTTTTGAATTCCTTACAATGGTTCATCGAAGAATTGTGACAGAGTCGTGTGACGAGTGGAATCTGCTATGTCATATTGTTAAGTAGATCTGCTGACCAAGCGGATTTGTTCCCCCCCCCTCCCGGAAATATGGACAAAGAAGGGAATGTTCTATTCCCTCTCCTCCCTCGCCATCTTTGAGAGAGAACGGGAGTGGTCAAGTAGGTTAGCCTCAGGACTGCCACTTTTCATGCCACTATCTCTCGTCGCACATGTCCTCATCGTAAATGACTGAACGTCTGAGTGACTGACGCTGATTTTACCAATGTTACAGATATTAAGGAAAGATGAAATTTGGCAAACGACTAGTTTTTACCGTACTGACTTCTGGAAAATCCAACATTAAATGCCCTGGGGCGCATTTTTTTTAGATTGAGGCTCGTTCTTAAAATTTTTCTGAGATATACTGTATATCACCCACCCCTCCTGCGCCTTCGTTTAAAGAGGATCAGAATTTCAAGGTAAGCTAGATTGGCACTTTCGTGTTTGTATTTCGAATCACAAATGTCATGATCGTTATTTTCTTCCCGTTGGCAAAGTCCATTGAGTAATTCCATTATAATCCCCGATTAAGTTTCATTAAAAAATGCCTGGTTGCAAGTTTGAGGTTTCAAGATTCATGTGGGGATGATTATAGGTATTTCTGCCAGGCATCCCATGTTAAGGTCAAACGTTTCAAATCCATATCCATATCATAGATCCACACACTTTAAGAGGTGTTGGTCTGAAGATAGACCTACCCCTCTTAAAGATACCCACAGAACCAAAAAGCTTGGTCCAACAATGGCCCGTGCAGGGCATGCTCGGCAGATCATCGGCATTGGCAGGCATCTTTGGCCCATTACTGTACAGGCTCTAGCTTCCTTCGGTTACGGCTAGTTTGAGTCTCCCGCTCTTCATAACATGAAGTAGACTTCATAAATGAATCCATGAGGGCCTGTCTGGTCTGTTTCATCTCTCCCAATCTGCCAAGATACGGTCAAAAGTAACATCGGTACCGTTCCTCAAAAAGTAATTGCAGGATAAATTGGAGTCTCACAGGATCAAGTGTAGGACGAGTAAGGGGTTTCAGAAGGAGGATCAGAATTGCAAGGTAAGCTAGATTGGCACTTTCGTGTTTGTATTTCGAATCACAAATGTCATCATCGTTATTTTCTTCCCCTTTATTGGCTTAACATTGGCAAACGACAGGCCCGTTCATGGGTCTAGTCTGGTGAAAAAAACGCTTTCGGCCGAAAGTTGGTGTGAAACCCAAACGCTTTGTCTATTTATCTTCCCGATCTGGCGAAGGTGTTCTTGAACACTCGACCACGAAGAATTAAGTTTTCTGCAGATAGTTGGATGGTTTGAGCGGGGTCTGACTCAACCTGCGACCTCAGAAGATCGTTCTTCAGCTCTACTGGACTCCTCGAACGATGGCCATCCGTGAGGTCAACATCGCATGACCGGAATGTACTGAACCAAACCTATTTATTACTTTTGAGAAGACAATTTTTTCTTCATTTGTGCCAAATGTGTCATTTATGCTTAATTTCAAAATCAAATTTTCAAGTTTGTGACGCAAAAAATTTTAGGCAGCAAAACTTGGGAGAACATTGAATGTAGAGATTCAATAGAAACATTTTAGTTTGTGAGACTTGCACAGGTTAACTATTATCCCAACTTCAGTCATTTCCCCTAGATTTACAGAGGTAACATTTTGTGGTAAACGGGAACATTTTAGAAAGTTTGGAAATGAAAAAATTAAGTATGCTTTTGCACAAATACACAATAATGATGTATTCTCATTTTTCAAGGTAGAGAATTCGATATTGGAACCATATTCATACAGATCATTTATTCCATGAAAGGGTTTTAAATTTTGTCAAAATTTGGATTTTGGGAGTACATTTATAGACTTAATTTTAGAGGATTAGGTATCTCCACATTGCTTTCGAGGATCGCTTTCCCTGTACGCGTCTGCTTCCGCTTTTGTTTTACTAGACTCCTATAGGTGACTATGTCAACGTTACTTAAAAAGCAAATTAGTTAAAACGTAATTTTTTTCAATGGTCTATATAAATTTGAATGCCAAATAACCGGTCTCATTAAATGCCGTATAGAGGCCATTTTCACGCTCGTTTAATGTCGTTATTCTGGGTCTCGAGAAATTGGCCTCAGCAGCTAAAAATATTGCTGGACGTTTACATATACCTACATATTAATATTGGACGTTTCGGAACACGCATGAATTTATAAAGTCAACTGGAATTGCAATGTTGCACTCGCACCTGGACGCTGGCGGGAGGATCTGCCCCATTCAATCAAGAAATTATAATTCCTTTAAGGATTTTTTTCTTAGCCCATCAAAATCCGCTTAGCCGATCCAAATCTCGTCCTAACGTCTGGAAATTTGCGGATAAGAATTTTGCTTCATTGGATTATCATCTTGAGAAATGATTTCCTCCCCATGAAAGCAGTTTCCTTCGGTTACGGCTAGTTTGAGTCTCCCGCTCCTTCGCTCCCGCTCTAATAAACCCGGGTTCTTCTAGCTTGTGAATATTCACGATAGTCCTACATTTCTGTAATCCTTTGCAAGAAATTTCTAGCAAAGTACTGTGCCACCCCTTCCTTTCGCAAAGAGCACTTCACTTCGATACGAGCGATGATGGAGCTTTTGGTGAGTAATAAGAGAGTAAATTCGAAAAGCTCACGGTGTGCCCACTTTTTACTCCCCAAACGCTCGGAATTTTCTAAGAGTGTAGTGTTACCCATATGAATCTTTTTTTTTTTTGCTGCATAATATGACTACCTGCGTATGGTGAATACCTTTGGCACGTATCGAAGTAATATAGATTTTATAAAGAAAGAATAAACTCACGTGAAACAACATCACCGCATTGCTCATTTATTAATTAAAGCAACGGTTCAGTATGGCATCAATCCTTTAACATTGATTCAATGCTGATTCGATGTTGAAAAGAACAACATTGCAAGAACGTTCTCCGGTCAACGTTAAATCAACAGATGTCAGGCGAGACATCAGGCGATACATGCGAACAAACAAAATTCCCTGACTGCGAAATGTGATGGCGACTACTTGCCCAACATGGTTAGTTACCTTCTATATGCAGTCGGTAAGCGTCTCTAGTACTTTTGGAGCAGTACTTGATATGTTCTCCATAAACAACGCCGGGGAAGGTATTTGACTGGCTGGATATATTCGACTGATGTGGCAACCGAAGCCAACAGAACCCAGGATAATTTTGAACAGGGTGATGGACACAAAAACATTAGCGAGGTCATGTTACTCCGTGAGATCACATCTTCCTGACACCCAGGATGAATCTCAATCATGATCACCATCGTCTCTTAGGGATGGTTTTCCAATTTTTCGAAAATCATCCCACAGTTGAGTGCAACTAGATAGTTTCTAGACCAAAACTGAATGGAGGGAATTCATTTGATAAAAATGCGATACCAGCTGTCAAAGGGGATCGAAGGAATGAACGCAAGAAAATGTAGAGGAAAATCCGGTGCATAGAGGGTTTGCATGCGTGACTGGCCAGCCAAAAGCCTAGATCCGATCCGTGATCGAATGTGGAAGGACCATGGATCATCGACTCATGGACCACACAGTTTGGGTTGGAATGAAACAACTGCAGAGACCTATCAGTAGTTGGTGAAAGATGTGCCACGTTGGGTGCTTGCAATGGAAAAGCAGAAGTCGGAAATTCATCTTACATCCAGTTCGAAACCAGCAAGTTCAACATTGTTTTTTTTTTTATTATCTGATTGATCATATTATCTGATCAACTGTTTTAAAATGCTGATTAAGAAAGAAGGCAGCATGCATAGACGTCGATCCACCCCATCATTTCGTCCAATTACTTTGCTATCTAATAGAAGCATTTTTTCGCAATAATTGCTGCTGGTCAATTACTACTGCTGATTTCTTGGAGAATTGTGAAGTAGAAATGAGCACTTTCATGCGTAGTAAGTCATCCTACTTTCCTCACCGGACGAAGGCAGTGCTTAGAATTGCTAGAAAGTGTAAACGGAAGGAACAAACGTCCCCACCAAATGACCTTCTCCACCTTTCTTCAATTTTCAATCAAAGGTACTTCCCTGAGACGATAATGAGAGTACTTTTCCCAATAAGTCAGTGCAGGAATGATCAATCTGCAGGGCGTCAATGAGTTCACAAAGCATAATTAATACTCATGACAATATAATATTCATTCCTTTATACAGCTCAGACCGCATACATCAATGAACACAGATAGAGATATGATCACAGCAATGGAAGCGTACAATACGTATGCTAACATCATGGCAACAGCCATAACTTCATTGGTTCAATGAAATTCGCCCCTCTGGTATTCATTTGTCCTGCCTATCGAGTTTCAGCAACCGATTCAGAAGATATGTGAAAAATATTTATTATGCCCGTCGAGGTAGGAAGTATCAACAGATTGCCAAAGCTCGGAAGGAACAAACGTCCCCACCAAATGACCTTCTCCACCTTTCTTCAATTTTCAATCAAAGGTACTTCCCTGAGACGATAATGAGAGTACTTTTCCCAATAAGTCAGTGCAGGAATGATCAATCTGTAGGGCGTCAATGAGTTCACAAAGCATAATTAATACTCATGACAATATAATATTCATTCCTTTATACAGCTCAGACCGCATACGTCAATGAACACAGATAGAGATATGATCACAGCAATGAAATCGTACAATACGTATGTTAACATCATGGCAACAGCCATAACTTCATTGGTTCAATGAAATTTGCCCCTCTGATATTCATTTGTCCTGCCTATCGAGTTTCAGCAACCGATTCAGAAGATATGTGAAAAATATTTATTATGCCCATCGAGGTAGGAAGTATCAACAGATTGCCAAAGCATCTTCATCCGAATATCTTATTTCTGTTTAAATTGCGGTATGGATGCCGTATGGATACGGTATGATCGATTCCATGTGGAGTTCTCCAATTTTTTAAAATAATAGTATCACATGGTGACTTTGTGCAGCCGCAATGGGTAACCCCGCAGATCGACCGGTCTCGGAGGGCTTAGTAGGGACGAAATCCTCTCCTCCGATATTCTCGAACGGTGATGGCTCCCACCACTACGACGGTGAGGAGTCCGACGCCGACGGCCGTCCACGACCCGATCGCCAGCACTTCTTGAGGTAGAATGATTCGATTGTAGAATTCGTCGGCCAGCTCCTTGGTCAGGGCTGCACTCTGAAATCAATCCGGATGAGGGACCCAACAATATGGCATATAATTTGATTTCCACTCAAGGATCGAGTAAATTTGCGAGTATAAGGAATTCGGGGTGAATTTTGGTATGAGATTGTTCAAGATGCCATAATGAAATGTCAAAAGTTGTCAGTATCGCGATATTGTTTGTTACTATCGGTTATCAGTTACTGTCAGATATTATCAGAAACAGAACTTTGTCCTGAACTATGTCTCAAATATAACTTTTTTTTACAACCATATATTCGCCTCATATTCACTTTGTGTAAACCTATAAGAATCGGAAATGATGGAAACAGAGATGAGTACCTCATTTACCCAAAATATTGGGAAAATCATATGTGAGACATTCGCGAAGCTCAAATATTTCTCGGACGGCTTCAAGTTGAAGTTCACCTGAAATTTTTTACCGCCGTTCAGGGGCAACCCGGTCAGCTGTGGAAAGAAACAGAAAATTAATAAATTAATAGACAAAAAATTTGCAAACTATAAAATGCAATGAATGAGAAATAGAGAGGCGGAAGGCCAAAATCTTAACGTGCAGTGTTGAACAGTAATCGGGTGGTATCGCTCCCTTAAAACCGTGGAAGAAGACTCCGGAGCATAAAAGTCCCCTGGTAAGTACTACCGCTTCGCAACAGCAATGCTGTGGCATCGTTGATGGTAAGTTGACGTTTTTAGATGTGTTTTAAGTTGATGTTACGAAAGGAATTCAGTTCAGTTGAGTTGAAGAACGGGCTCCATGTTTGTCAAATGCAACGCCAGCGATCTCCATCTGAATTTGCAGCTTTAACACCCCCTGAATCTGATCTGAAGTCAGTGATCTTCAATAACCACAGTTATCTTCAGGGAGTCTTTATTTGTACATTTCTAGCTATTTTTGACCTGAAGCAAAATATGATATGACTATATGCGGTCAAAATTTAGCAAGCTTGAGCGAAAGAAATTAGATTTCAAATCATGATTTATATTTTACTCATGCGCGCACCTACAGAAACTGATAAGCTTCTGTAGATGCGTGCATTATCTTTTCTCAGTATCAAAAAAATCCCAGAAAACTTCGAAAACCATCCCTGGGAGTTGAGCATTTTTCCCCCAACCATAACTGGGACACTGTACCTCTTCGAATCACCCTCCCTTTCGAATTTACTCTCTTATTACTCACCAAATGCTCCTTCATCGTTCGTATTGAAGTGAACACCTTGAAGTTCTTCTCCAGGCCACTAGATGGAGGTAAGGGTCTCGCTTTTCGCACAGTACACAAAAGTTCCCTTCCCTCCTTCCCTGAAATCGTCACTCGCAGGATTGTTTAGTACCTCGTACGTATGTCTCTCCTAGCCTCATTATAGGAATAAATAAACACGGACACTTCATCATTTGTTGTCCACATATTCAAGAAATATTCATGGAGTCCAGGTCATAAACAAGCTCATATTCCTATTGAGAACCCTTTTGGAACGCATAAGACTTAATCCACATAGGAGATTTAGAAAATACAGAAAGTGTCCGTGAACTTCGGTCAATCACACCTCAATTAAATGAGGTAATAAGGAAGTGATATCTCAGGCACTCCACGGAACCTATAAGGGGTGGTCCACCCTCTGACGTGTGCTGTATTCAGTACAGGCAGAGGTAGGTTACCGCCTGTAGGAGAACGAAACGGCACAAGGTATACGAGAACTTTCGTATTTGCATGACATCCCTATCACTTTCTGATGGGAACGTTTTTACTCACGGAGGAGGAGAGCAATTTTACTCCTTGGTAGTGGAGTAAAGTCGCTCCTTTCCCAGAGTGAAAGGGGGGTGAAACTGGAGTTAGCTATTTTTCTCTTTTTTTTTTTTTTTTTTTTTAGAAAAATCTCTCCCCTTTTTCTAAGAGTGTACTTGATGACCAGGTACAATCAAGACTGTCCCAGAAAAAGACTTCTGTATTATTAGTAAGGAAAATATTATGATTTCAGCAGCTATTCGAGCCGGTCGAGCACATTTGTCGGGAGCAATTCGTTCTCGAGGATGCTGATATAAACCTTGGCATCCAATTTCCTTGTATTTGACATCCATATCCAACTCCCTTGGCCATCATGCAGCCCCAAAACGTCAGGCTGCCTCCAGCATACTTGCAGGGCCTCTCTACCATGCCTATCTGTTAAGGCCTTGCCACAATGTTTCCATATCCAATCACGTCTATCCGACATCACAAGGTTGATTTCCGTCTCTTCTGACCAAATGATATGTTTCCAGTTCTCTATGGTTCAGTGTTTGTGGCGGCGGAAGAGTTCCACCAGCTGTCGAGGCTCTAGCAGATTGGCATGTCTGGTGATCCCGCAATTATGGTGGGGGCAGTCTGACGTTTTGGGGCTGCCAAGGAGGTTGGATATGGATCTCAAATACAAGGAAAAATGGATGCCAAGGTATATACAAGCAACCTCGAGGACGAATTGCCCCCAACAATTGAGCTCGACTGGCTCGAAGTGAGAGAGGTGGTGTTTCAGCCGGACAATGATCTGAGACACACCTCGCGGGTGGCTCACCAATGCTTCCAGAACCGGAGAATCGAGGTCCTAGAATGCCCGGCACAGTTATCAGACCTCAACCCAATAGAATATGTGCGGCAACACCTGAAGCGAAGGCTGACGGGGTACGAAAATGAGCCAGCCAGGATCCACGAGTTGTGGCGGCGGGTCACGACCGAGGGGGACGCCTTTCCTGTCCAAATATGCTTGGACTTGATCGAGAGCATGTCTAGAATGGTTCTGGTAGTGTTGAAGGCCAAAGGCGAATGCACAGAGCGTTAATAAATTCGACTTTCTGTATGTCCGAGTGTGAGGGACAAAACTGTGTCAATGACATGGTTGATTGAACAACTGCGGCTCAGCCTATAGGAGGCCAGTTGACGCGCGACTAGCAATAATCGAAAGCCAGGAAGTAGGAATATGATTGGCTGAAATTTTAATTAAGTTGAACACGTTATACTCGAGTTATGAGTCATTAACTGGAACTGTGTCAAACATTGACACATATTTGTCCCTCACTTTATCTCCCTTTCCGTCATAAGTGATATTTAATTACTGTACATTTCCAGTGTCTGGTGTAGCACTAAGTCTATTTCCCTCTGATTCTGTTGTGCAGTTCTGATTAAAAGCAGTAAAATCCTTGCACAATCTGTGTGCTTTAAATTTATTGCAACATTAATGAAATTTGAACCCATACAGAAGGAGTAAATTTTCCTAAGACTGAGAAAAAGTTATGAGAATTGCCTTAAAGTCTGCACAAGCAGCTTGCACTAAAATCAAGTAAAAGCACAGATCGCTGGCTGACGGCAGAATACGAGGCTATGGAAGCTCTATGAAGAATTTTAGAACTACGTACTAAGATAGGATAGTAGTGCGTGTACGCCAATGGGGAATTTCTTGAGACCGTTAAATCGAATCAATAAGTTCCGGTGCACTGCGCGAAGTCCCCTTCCATTCATTCAGCCACATTTCCATTTGTTTTCCCACGTCCATTCAATCAAAGTTGCCCATGGGGTTTATCAGAGATTTAGTGAGAGCCTCTTTCCATGATCTCTGCAAAAAATTGTATATAAACTCCGGTCCATTTTTCTTTAATGCTCAAGCCGTCAATGTCATATACTTTAATAATATTGGGTTGGAAAAAAAGTCTTGCAACACTCTGCGCAAATTTTTCCAAATTTTATAACTTCATGAAATGCAATTTCAGTCTACAATGTAATGACCATTGTTGTCTTTGGCATGTTCCCAACGCACGTGTAACTGCTCGATGCCCTTTGCCCAGAACTCTGGCGATTGCGAAGCGAAGAAACGGCCGACATCATTTTCGAGCTTTGTTCGATCGTCGAAGGCCTCGTCCAGCAGGTGATTCTCGAGGGCCCGGAACAAGTGATGGTCGGAAGGGGCCAAGTCCGGAGAATACGCTGGATGGGGTAAAACTTCCCAGCCCAGTTCCGAAATCGTCTGGCAGTCATCTTCGCAACACGTGGACGAGCGTTGTCATGCAGAAGGAGAACTTTGTCGCGTTTGGGACGCTCTTTTTGAATGACTCCAGGCAACTTCTGAAGTCGAGCAGCGTAGACGACGGCAGTCACGATGGTACCGGTTGGCAGGAGCTCATAGTACAACATTCCTTCTGAATCCCACCGACAGCAGAGAAGAACCTTCTTCTCGTGGAACCCTGGTTTCGGTTCGTGTGGCGGCAATTCTCCTCGTGGAAGCCACTGACTCTTACGAGTATAGTTGACGTAGAGGACCCAGCTTTCATCTCCAGTAACGATTTCCTTCAGAAGGTCCTTTCTGTGCGGACGAAGGAGCAGTGATTCGCAGACACTGACACGGCTCAGAGTCGCTGAGCTGATGAGGGACCCACGTCGAGTAAACCTTCCGATAGCCGAGGTCGTTCAGATGGTTGCCGATGGCCATATGGGTGACTGCAAGTGTAGTCGCCAATTCGCGAGTGGTGGCGTTCGGCTTCGCGTTGAGGGCGTTCCGCAGGGCTTCGTCAGAAAGTGTTGCAAGACTTTCTTTCCAACCCAATATCTTGCATTTATTTATATTTTCCGACGTTATTTACGGCTCAAAATAAATTCTTTTCGACTTTCCCCTCATGACACGTCCAGAAACGTTCCGAATCCCCAGTTCCATTCTTTGTCTTACAGGTACTTCTTTTCAAGATGACTTATTATATTAAACGTAGCACACATAATATAACCGCGGAAGGACTGCGTGATCCAAATGATATCCGACAGAGGGGATTGCAGGTGTAAAAATCTTTATGATATATGCATCACCGAGCAGTACAGATATGCAGGGGGAGTTGTTGCACAGGCAAAGGCACACTGGGGAAGAGCTATACATGATAAAAGAAGAAGAAATGCAGAGTATTGGGCAACAGATATGGAAATTGATCGCCATGCATTCCCACAACTGCTTGTTACCTTTGCACAACTTTGGTGAAAGCTCGAGAACCATTCACTTTCCAGCTGAGAGGAGATTTGAAAGGGATGGTTTTGGGGTAGAAATAATGCTTCTTCACAAAGATGAGATATGAAAGTGCTCCAATTCAGTTCTTTCTCCAGGATTTTTTTGGATCAGGCTAGGCTCGGATTAAATTCTAGTTAATAATGACTACACCAGCTTGAAATACGGAGCTATTCTCCGTCATTTCTCTACTTTGAATGCGCTGTGCTGACTATTTTGACGACATTTTTCCCTAAGCATCAGTCACGGAACAAATCTGTAGGGTAAACAGGGACGTAGTGGACCACCCAGTAGTTGTGGACCTCTCCTAAGTTTTTACTCCTATGAGATGCAGAAAAAGCTCCAGTGGCAATCTCCAAATCCCATGGTCTCTAAATTTTGGGAGGGAAATTCAGAGGAAAAACAGAAAATTTAGTAACCACTCAGAATCCTAGATGTCATTGGCTTTCTGTTAGCTCTTGAGGGGAACATTACTTCTTAATGCTAACATACGGGAAGATTGCAACTGAAGCTTTTTCTGCATCTTATAGGAATAAAAACTTAGGAGAGAGGTCCACTACTACCGGGTGGTCCACTACACCTCTGATTACCCCATGCACATGAAAACTCGAGGTCCTTCAGAGAATACTGACGCCATTCCGCATAATATGTGTTATCTCACATAAATGTCATATAACACAAGAAAAATAAATTCCTGCAGGGTTAACTTTTTTCGTAGAGAGATCCTGCATTTTCTCTAACATCATATCTCTTCAATGAATGACCACGCAGAGGGGAAAATTTTTTCCAGTCATACATTTCCAGGTCAATATCCATGCACCAGCTTATCAAGGGCAAGTTAGATAAGTGAACAGGTATGCTCTACGTGCTCACTCTACGAGATATCGTCCTTCCCAAGGTTTTCTTTTTTAATATTCCCGGGGTCTTATGTAACACTGCTAGATTTCGCCTCTGGTTATAAAGTAAAATCAGAAGTAAATGGGAAAAAAAGAGGATTTATTATGGTTTGCCTTATGTTTTTCTTGTGATTAATTAAGTTTGGACTAACAGTTGGAAGGAACGTCACCTCGTAATTTGCCTGCTCTGAAGTATGTAATTCGAGAGCTCTAAATTGGTATTTTGCTGGAGGGATGGCTATGATTGACAAGACTGGGTGGACAAGACTGGACGGTCTACGAAAAATTTTATTCGGAAAGTTAAAAGAGCATGATGAGCAATTATACTTCGAGTAATAAGTTAGAGTCACAAGTTTTTGTTAGGCTCACTTCACCTTTGTTTATGAGTGACGCACTCCATAGTCAAAATATTTCTGTCTAGATTACTGGAATTAGGCGATCGAATGGGTGAGAATGATTTCCGACATTTCTCGAAAACTTTGTGTGATTCTTCCTCGACGGTGCTCCAGACTCGCGACTTTTGGATTGTGCACGACTCATTTTTGCAAGACCACTCTAAAGAATAATACATTTGAGGACCTGAACCTTTGGGCAACCCAAGAATTAGGTCACGTCTTCCTTCCATCGTTACGGATGAAATGAGAAAATCTCTCTCTCCTAGAAAAGTGCTGGGAGCTTATCTTGTAGAAAATTTCCTTTTTCAATTCAATCCTTGATTAATGAGATTTCAGGGTGCTTGTCAGCAATGACATAAAGACCACTTCGACTCAGCCACGAACATAAATATTCTTCCTCCGCTCGACCGAGGGATAAGCATATAACACTTCAAAACATTAATCGCGGGAGAATACCTTCTATACCAAGACTTCCCAACCTTCTTCATGCACGACCCCAAAAAAAATCGATCATACCAATCAGGACCCCAAACACTGACTGAAGTTCGACAGGCACCTACCTCTGCACCACCTCTGCACTAAAATCACAAAGAAAGGTATTACATGGCGTTAGTTTCCGGTTCGCAACCCCAAATATGATCTCGGCGGTCTCATATGGGGTTGCGACCCATGGGTAGGGAAGCCCTGTTCTATGCATTGAGCCTTGGTGGAAGAACGGTGAGGAACAATGAGAAGGGGTATGGCACTGAAAGTAGAAACATATTGATACATTGGATTTTTTTTTAAACAATACCTTGTGCTTTGCTGTAAACTAGTCCAAGACTGCATTTGCACATCAAGAAACGACAAAATTTCGATTTAGATATCGAAAGAAAGAAATCCATTATCGTCACGATCTCAGACCCCAATAGAGTATTTCCCATATCCATTCCTGGGGCATAAAAAGAACCGAAGCACGAATAAAAAAATGGACAGATGGACTCTCTATCAAATGGACTAATGGACTCTCTGGATTCTGGACTAAAGCACTCTCTATCAAATAGCGTTGATAGAGAGGATCCAAGTTGTCTTAAGAGGTACAGATGACTCCCTACTTCCCAACGCCTGAACTTCTATGGGAGACAGGGAACAGGATTGGGCACA
This sequence comes from Darwinula stevensoni, assembly GCA_905338385.1. Lineage (NCBI taxonomy): Eukaryota > Metazoa > Arthropoda > Ostracoda > Podocopida > Darwinulidae > Darwinula > Darwinula stevensoni. Next base: position 14,027 of record CAJPEV010003024.1, on the reverse strand, counting down.
TAAGACGGGATGGGAACCATTTGTCTTGTCCCGCAGAAATGTAAAATTAAAGAAAGGCGGGGATCGCATCCTCCCCTTTCGACGGGGGTGAAAGTGAACTGTGCCAATGCATCGATATATATCACGTTATCGTTCGATACATGTATTATCGGTGATTTGCGTGTATATCGCGATTTTCTTATTTGTGAAAAATGTTAATCTACTGCTGTTGCAGGAGAAGGGAAATAGAGCACAAGAACTGCGCCATTCGTTTCTCTTTTAAAATAACATAGGCTTAGGACAATGAAAACACAATAAAGACTTAGGATACTGTCAACCTTGACAAAAACTGATACGATGAGGGATGGATGTAGGGGGTAATCTTCGGGCTGCAATCCTCCCTGTATGCTTTCTTTTCCTCGGTAATTCCTCTGAGGTGTTTGGTAAAAGTAAACACTGGGTTTCAGTTAACCCCTGAGCATTATCAAATCAAGGCAAATTTTAGTGAGTGCTGTGCAAAACATCTGAGTGCTTTGTGGACTAGCAAGTGTGACTGGAAGCTCGTACCTCACCCTCGTGGAATGTCTGTAGTGTGGAATGCATTTAGATTTTATTCTCTGGGTGGATGCAATAAGCCCCAGAATATGGAAAAGTAGTTGTATGCCTTCATTGAAAGGAAGAAATTCCACATTCTGAGAATACGAAAAATCTCTTGCATCATGGGCACAAGCATGCTCAATTTGAATATGGTGATAAGTCGAGTCCCGCTGCTAAAAATACCACTTAATCATTCTTTGAAAACAAATTGCAAACAAATATCGTACATACCTTGCGACAGAAAACGTCGAAGTTATCCTTCTTTGCTTTCAACCGCGATCTACTATGACGCAATGTATGTAACGTGCATCATTCCACGATGTTGGAATCCATTTTCAAAAAAGTGTTCATTTCCTGAAAAAAAATGTGCCTTCCTACTACCAATATCCCCCCCCCCCCGCAGTTGAACTCTGGAACTCACACGATATCGACGATACCTATGGAATAAAAATCCATATCACCCAAACCTAGTATACTCATACCAGGACTGCACTCATCAACTCCTCTCGCCGGAGAGATTACGAGTCACGACTCCCTGCTCGGGTCATTCGGGTCATTCGTGTTGGAAACGAGAACGCGGTCGCAGTGTCTAGGAGAGGATGCCGTCTGTTTGCAGGTGGTGGCATTGGGTTCTCTATTCCTTCGGCCTCGTTCTGATAGTCGTCGGAAGCGTCCTTTATTACAGCGCGCCAGATATCATCCACGACATGGTTCAGAAGGCAAGTGTTTAATCAAGCGAGTTCACGATGAGCTTCGATAGCGATTTACTCTGAAATTCCAAGGGTAATATGAAGAATTGCGTAAGTGGTAAGGTGATCAATCCCTCTCACTTCTGAAATTCCGAGAGACATTTTGCTTTTTGAGAAAATTGACATGAAAATCTAGGAATTTTACTACTCTTTGTACAGAATGCACATGCATATGAATATGATGAGATATTCAAGATGAGGAAACCTCATCCATATCCATAAGTTGGTCACGTAGGTGGGCATCTAAGATATCGTCATCACCAAGGAAGACATTATGAATAAGATAAGGAAGCTGGCGGCAGGCGATGCAAAAGACCCGATGTGATCCCACTGAGTGATCAAGGAACTCGGGCGGGAAGTATCGATACATTTACTAATTTTTGAGAAAGGCATTTAACATGAGGTGCGTCGGGATTGGAAATAGCGAACGTCGTACCGATCTTTAGGCACGAAGTTAGGAGGGATCCTGGAAATTGCTGGGCATTCCAAGAGCATTCTGAGGATGATAATGGAATGAGATCACATTTTTGAATTCCTCGTTTTACACTCGCTCATCCGGGAATCTCAGCATGTGAAAAGCAGGCGGGAAGTGAAGACTTGCCCGAACCCTGCGGTTGGGTGACGGACGAGATTGGTAAAAGGAATCCTGCCCTCGTCATCTGACATAGTCTACTCAGACTTTTCAAAAGCTTTAAAAAAGAAAGTCTCTCATAAGCGGTTGCAAGTTGAATTGCAACACTGGATTCGAGGTAGTATTTACCATTGCAATGTATTTGTATGGGATGAGTAACTGAATGACGAGAGAGAGCAGTTGTTGATTGAGAAGCGTCGACCAGGAGTCGCGAGTGGAGTCCCTCATGCAAACAACCGAGGGTGTTTCTAGTTCAGGTTAACGATTTAAAAGAAGACCTCGCGAGAAATGTTAGCAACTTTGTCCACGATACGTAAATGGGTTTCTCGATCGAGAGGATGAAGTTAAGCGAGGACCGAGAGGGAATTATCTCTCTGGGACAAGTGGAATAGAAAATGACACAGATTACGTAGAACTCCATGTATGGATTAGATTCCATAAGAGGAGAATTATGACGTTATCTCATCTTATTACAAGATGACAGGCTTAACATACGCGACAGGGTGCTGACTGAACGCTTCCTGTAACGGAATGAAGAGAAACACTACGTCATTTCCTGAAAATCATGGTTTCCTATTTTCACCAAAATTCCTTGTTCTTTTATGTTAATTCCCTTACCTAGGAAATGTTGCTGGAGAGAGGAAAAGAAATATACGAGGACTGGAAGTCGCCCCCCGTCCCGATCTATTTGCAGTTTTACATGTACAACATCACCAATCCAGACGAGTTTCTCTCAGGGGAACAAGTGCCGAAACTGAAGCAACTCGGACCGTACACCTACAGGTTAGGAAAGAAGATAATCTCTGGGGAACTCAGGAACGCAAACTCATTCGCACGAACTGCCTTCATTCATTGTAGACTTGTCCCTTTATGACTTCTTCCTTCACAACTTACTGATGCTGTTGCCGTGGCACCTTATGATGGTTTTGTTCTGCAAGAAGAAGCTTCGCCTGTACAGCTGCCCTGTTCTTAGCCTGATCATCTTCACTTTGAATACGCCCGTTCTGGTATGACAGAAAGACCATCTCGTCTAGGGTACGTAGAGCCGATTTGAATCGAAACTTTGGCAAGATATCGGGAAGAGGAGATTCCTGAGAATACAAGTTGCTCATAGAAGAGTTGAGATGGGGAGAGACAATTTGATTTAAAACCCATTTCGTTGCCTTGTAATAGCTAAGTCGTCCTACGTAAGAGATAAAAGTTCCCGTTCTTCGTCTATGTGAAGAAACTCCGACAATTTTTCGGAAATCTCTCTCAACGTGCAATAATCCAAATTAAAGCGTGATTTTACAAGCCGGGATGCATGCACCGGGATCTCTCTTTCATTTTTAAATTCCATTTTCATCACAATGTTGTGCACCGTAGTCAACTCACCTCCACTTGGTAGGTTCAATTGGAGACCGAGACCATCATCGATAGCAGTCGTTGCCTGTAACAATTTCATATTTCACAGTCGATGGTGAGGCTATTAGAAGAATTGGACAATTTTTTTATCAACGCCCTCATGGAAGTCATCATCGAAACAGTGGAGACGACGGACGACGGCAAACCGCTTTTGAGGAAATCAGTCGGAGAGCTCCTCATCAAAGGATACGAGATGACCTTCATCGAGATATTGAAGGAATTTTTGCTGGAAAACTTGCCGCTGAGCGAAGATTACATCGACGACACTATTTCCGGTCTGCTGCCACCTGAAATGGCGAGCGGCATTTTCGGTTACTACCGCGTGAGTGCCAGGAAAATAGTTTGTATACGTATTTATTATATATAGTTATTATTCATAATTATTCATAGTTAGTGTATGAGTATATGACTTGGGTTTTGATGAGAAACTATTTTCACATTAAGAAATGCAGTCCATCCCTGGAGCCACGATGCAATCGACCAGGTTGGAGTATCTATTAGAATAGGAGAAGCCACGCGCGCTATTAAATCTAAGAGTTAACGAATTCAGATTGTAATCTCCAAACTCAATATGCTTCGGTTTGTTGCAGGAGGTTAACTCACTCGCGACATTGCGAACCACGGATGGTACATGGTCATTTCTAAAAGTGCATGAACTCAGATGGGGACGTCATGCACCATCGCGTGACAGCGCAACTTCAATCGGAAATTTGGATTTGTCAATTATTCGTTTGTTTAGATATATCTCTTAAGATAAGTAAGCACAAAATGCGAGTAATAATCCTAAACTACATCTTCACTGCATGAAATTCAGGGGTTCCTTTCGTTTCGAAAGAGTTATACACTAAAAAAAATTTTCGGATATTTCCGAAGAAGGACCTGTAAACCGGGATTTCGCCTCAGGCTCAGAAAATATTTCCTGCATTTCTTCGGAAAGCCCACTTCGTCTTCTCTGCGGAAATTCCCCCTTCTTCTTCACGAAATATTACGTTTAAGGGACATGAATGGGAAGTCCAACTTTCAAGCGAACGACCCTTTTCTTTGTTCGCGTCAGAAAAGCCTGTTTCGAATATTCGCCGAAATATCCTTCGTGATCATTCGGATCTTTCTGTATTGGCACCTTGAGGAATCCACCCGATTCCTTTAGTTTCCCAAATACTCGCGGATTTATGAAGTGAGGACGCATAATGATGATGAATCCCATTTATCATGCAGTATTTCGAATGAAAAGGAGCCGTTTTTCAATAATGAAGGCAATTAAAGAAAATCCGAATGAGACAGAAAATTACTTCCGTGAACGAAACCCGATTCCGAATATGGAATGGAATTTTCCAGAAAATGAGAGGAAAGCTCCATTACTCGCTTTAGTCTGAGGGATCGATTCCGATGGGTTTTTTTTTCGGAACAGCATATTTACGTTAAAAAAAAAGGAGACATGGTTTCTGCTATGAATCGGAATCCCCTTCTCCGCGAATCAGAAGGAAACCCTGTATCCGAAGCTTTAGTCGGAATTATTTTTTACAGCGCACACAAACGATTTCGAATGACCTGATGCTTCCATTGTGCAGTTCAACAATACCAACGACGGCATTTACTTAGTCGGGACCGGCAGAAACGGGCCAGAAGACTTCGGTGACATCAAGCTCTGGCGAGGGCTTCCATATCACGAGAAGCAACCGTGGGGGTCAGACGAGTGCAACATGATCAATGGCACCGACGGCATGATCTATCGTCCTTTCGTCGACGAGAATTCCGTTCTGTATGCCTTCATCTGGGAAATGTGCAGGTGAGTTCTTCGATTGTCCACCGTGTATGCTCTGAAATGAAGGCATTTGCTCGGAAAATCAGTAAACGCTCAGGTCGGGATACTTCACTTACGAGAAGAAGGTGGAATTTCGAGGGATTCCGGCCCTTCGATTCGTTGTCGGTCCTGATGTTCTCGGAGACCCAGATGTTTATCCGGAAAATCAGTGCTTTTGTGTAAATGGTGAATGCCTGAAAGCTGGAGTATTGGACCTCACCTCATGTACCGGTAAGTCCACACAGTGAAAAGAAAATGCTGCCCGAGATTGGAAGCTCCATGTTAAATATTTCCCTCCTTGGCTTCATTGGGAATTTCTTTCTTCCCTCCGCAAAATAACCAGCATTCTTGCATGATATGACGAGGAAGGATCAATCTTTCCTTGAAGTCTGGTACGCTGAAAGGAAAGACTTATAGAGTATAGTTGGCATCTTCAAGCGGCCTTTTTTTGTGTGTAAAAGCGTCGATACTGGTAAAAAAGAAAAATGACGGAGTCATGACGGAGTCGTTTGTGCTGACAAACCTAACGGACCCCGTTTTCACAATAGGTGTCTCCCTGGTGGCATCCATGCCGCACTTCTACTTAGGAGCAGAGGAATATTACAATAAATCCGTCTTGGAAGGATTGGAGCCGAGGGAAGAATGGCACCAGACTTTCATCGACATCGAGCCGGTGAGGACCTGCCTTCGAGTCCCCAGACGAATGGCCACATTTTTGTAAGGTGGACGCAGAGTTTGTTTCCAAATACTGTAAAAACTCTGATAGGTTATACTGCCATAGCTTATAACCTCCAGTACCTTATAGCAGGGTTTGGCTCTAAGCATATAAGCTAAGGCAGGTTTTACTGTATTTAAAAACAATTATTGATGCCCAACTACAGACACAGTGAACTTTGCACAGTAATAGTAGACAGCTGGAGGCTTTTTTCTAGCTCCCTTGTTCATTTTCAACAGAATTAACTTTACTTCTTTGATTAAAAGTAATGTTTTACTTTTTCGTTGACTTTGACCCATTTTTCTGCCAGGATCTCCACTGATTCCACTCTCTTTTCTTCCATTTGTGGGTGATTGATGGCTGAAGACCTCGATAATAGTGGCTCAAGTAAAAGGTTTTTCGTGGATGTGTGTGCATGAGTGCCCCCATTCATGTGCGAACACAACACAGCGTCGGTCTCTCTGGCGGTTTCTTCTTGTTGTCAGAAGCAGAAGTTCCACGAAATGGGAGGTGTGCTGGATCGCCCTCTTTCTGGGAGAATGCAAGTTCCTTCTTAGCATTAATACACCCATGAATTACACCCTTGAATTTTTCCTGTGGTTTCATATGAAGCACTTGAAAAAAAGTTCGTTCAAGGGCAACGAAGAGCACTCCAATGGAAATGGGCGATCGCTTCCCGTTTTATGTATTTTCTCAGGGAGCCTGTTGATCCTGGGGGAGGTTCTTGCTGAAATGTGCTCAGAGAAGTCTTAGCACTTGAGTTGGAATACTCATGCACATCCATACATGAAATAATTACGATTATTGATTTCGGTGCGACATTTTGATCGCCTTCGTCGAAGTGCTCAGCCATTATTCATCTGCTATGAAAGAAAAGAGGGTGGAATAGGCGAAACTTCTAGAAGAAAAATGGGCCAAAATCATGGGAAAAGTGAATAAAAATTTTTTGTTTAGGTAGGTCCATGTTGATTTTGTTGCAAATGAACAAATGAGTCCGAAAAGAATGCACACTTTTAAACTATAATCGGGTAAAATTTAAACTTCACGGCTTGTCTATTTAAGTCTACAGAATTTAGAGTCTACAGAAATTCCAATTCTCAAGTTTTCAATGGTTTTGGTATGTTTCTGTGATTGAGAAGAGATTAGGCATTAGCTTCTGTGGGTGCGTGCATAAGTAAAATATTGTTCATGATTTAAAATTAATTTCTTTCGCTCCAGCTTGCCAAATTTTGATTGCATCTAGTTATATCTTACTTGGCTTCAGGTCGAAAATAGAAATGTGCAAATAAAGACTCCCTGAAGACTACTAAAGATTACCGAAGATCACTGACTTCAGATCAGATTCAGAATGCTAAAGCTCGAAATTCGGATGGGTAGTGCGGGCGTTGTATCTCACACTCACATGGAGCCCGTTCTTAAACTCAACTGAACTAAATTCCTTTTGTAACATCAACTTCAAACACATCAAAAACGTCAAATTATCATCAACGATGACACAGCATTGCTGTTGCGAAGCGGTAGTACTTACCAGGTGACTTTTATGCTCCAGAGTCTTCTTCCGCGGTTTTAAAGGCACGATACCAGCCGATTCTTGTTGAACACTGCACGATAAAAATTTTGGCCTTCCGTCTCTTTCTCATTCATTACATTTCATTCTTAGAAAAAAAAAATTTTTTACAAATGCTCTCACTTAATTTTCTCTTTCCTCCCATAGTTGACCGGGTTGCCCCTGAACGGTGGCAAAAAATTTCAAGTGAACTTCAACTTGAAGCCGTCCGAGAAATATTTGAGCTTCGCGAATGTCTCACATACGATTTTCCCAATATTTTGGGCAAATGAGGTACTCATCTATATTTTCATCATTTCAGATTCTAATAGGTTTACACGAAGTGAATATGAGGCGAATATATGGTTGTAAGAAAATGTTATATTTGAGACATAGTTCAGGACAAAGTTCTGTTTCTGATAATATCTGACGGTTATCAGATAATATCTGATAACCGATAGTAACAAACAATATCGCGATACTGACAACTTTTGACATTTCATTATGGTATCTTGAACAATCTCATACCAAAATTCGCCCCGAATTCCTTATACTCGCAAATTTACTCGATGCTTGAGTGGAAATCAAATTATATGCCATATTGTTGGATCCCTCATCCGGATTGATTTCAGAGTGCAGCCCTGACCAAGGAGTTGGCCGACGAATTCCACAATCGAATCATTCTACCTCAAGAAGTGCTGGCGATCGGGTCGTGGACGGCCGTCGGCGTCGGACTCCTCCCCGTCGTAGTGGTGGGAGCCATCACCGTTCGAGAATATCGGAGGAGAGGATTTCGTCCCTACTAAGCCCTCCGAGACCGGTCGATCTGCAGGGTTACCCATTGCGGCTGCACAGTCACTATGTGATACTATTATTTAAAAGAAGGGAGAACTCGACAGGGAATCGATCATACCGTATCCATACGGCATCCATACCGCAATTTAAACAGAAATAAGATATTCGGATGAAGATGCTTTGGCAATCTGTTGATACTTCCTACCTTGACGGGCATAATAAATATTGTTCACATATCTTCTGAATCGGTTGCTGAAACTCGATAGGCAGGACAAATGAATACCAGAGGGGTGAATTTCATTGAACCAATGAAGTTATGGCTGTTGCCATGATGTTTGCATACGTATTGTACGCTTCCATTACTGTGATCATATCTCCATCTGTGTTCTTTACGTATGCGGTCTGAGCTGTATAAAGGAATGAATATTATATTGTCATGAGTATTAATTATGCTTTGTGAACTCATTGACACCCTGCAGATTGATCATTCCTGCACTGACTTATTGGGAAAAGTACTCTCATTATCGTCTCTGGGAAGTACCATTGGCTGAAAATTAAAGAAAAGATGGAATAAGCCTCCGTTCTGCATTAAAACAGCGTTTTTTGGTCTGAGCCTTGATAATCGTAGCACATGGACGGTTATATCTGTGACGCACATTTCGTATCGGTGAGTCAGAAACTTTCAGAACACGTTTTAGTCTGTTAATAGTCTATTACTACAAACCCCCAACACACTTGTCATGCAAATAAGAAAATTCTCACAATTAATGTGTGCCGCTTTCGCATAGACGTTGACTTACCTCTCTCGTCCTACCCTGGATCCCGTGCGCCTCCAGTTTAATCCGCAACCTCTTGTGAGGCACGGTATCGAAAGCTTTCGCGAAATCTAAATAGACGATGTCCACAGGATTCCCTTTACCCCTCTCTTCCGTCGCCCTCCGCAAAATAACCAGCATTCTTGCATGATATGACGAGGAAGGATCAATCTTTCCTTGAAGTCTGGTACGCTGAAAGGAAAGACTTATAGAGTATAGTTGGCATCTTCAGGCGACCTTTTTTTTTATGTAAAAGCGCCGATATTGGTAAAGAAAAAAAAAAAGATAGAAAGTCTCACGATGGAGTCGTTTGTGCTGACATACCTAACGGACTCCGTTTTCACAATAGGTGTCTCCCTGGTGGCATCCATGCCGCACTTCTATTTAGGAGCAGAGGAATATTACAATAAATCCGTCTTGGAAGGATTGGAGCCATGGGAAGAATGGCACCAGACTTTCATCGACATCGAGCCGGTGAGGACCTGCCTTAGAGTCCCCAGACGAATGGCCACATTTTCGCAGGGTGGACGCAGAGTTTGTTTCGAAATACTGTAAAAACTCTGATAGGTTATACTGCCATAGCTTATAACCTCCAGTACCTTATAGCAGGGTTTGGCTCCAAGCATATAAGCTAAGGCAGGTTTTACTGTATTTAAAAACAATTACTGATGCCCAACTACAGACACAGTGAACTTTGCACAGTAATAGTAGACAGCTGGAGGCTTTTTTCTAGCTCCCTTCTTCATTTTCAACAGAATTAACTTCTTTGATTAAAAATAATGTTTTACTTTCTCAGTGATTTTGCCCCATTTTTCTGCCAGGATCTCCACTGATTCCACTCTCTTTTCTTCCATTTGTGGGTGATTGATGGCTGAAGACCTCGATAATAGTATCTCAAGTAAAAGATTTTTCGTGGATGTGTGTGCATGAGTGCGAACACAACACAGCGTCGGTCTCTCTGGCGGTTTCTTCTTGTTGTCAGAAGCAGAAGTTCCACGAAATGGGAGGTGTGCTGGATCGCCCTCTTTCTGGGAGACTGCAAGTTCCTTCTCAGCATTAATACACCCCTGAATTACACCCTTGAATTTTTCCTGTGGTTTCATATGAAGCACTTGAAAAAAAGTTCGTTCAAGGGCAACGAAGAGCACTGCAAAGGAAATGGGCGATCGCTTCCCGTTTTAGGTATTTTCTCACGGAGCCTGTTGATCTTGGGGGAGGTTCTTGCTGAAATGTGCTCAGAGAAGTCTTAGCACTTGAGTTGGAATACTCATGCACATCCATACATGAAATAATTACGATTATTGATGTTGGTGCGACATTTTGATCGCCTTCGTCGAAGTGCTCAGCCATTATTAATCTGCTAGTGAAAGAAAAGAGGGTGGAATAGGTGAAACTTCTAGAAGAAAAATGGGCCAAAATCATGGGAAAAGTGAATCAAATTTTTTTGTTTAGGTCCATGTTGACTTTGTTGCAAATGAACAAATGAGTCCGAAAAGAATGCACACTTTTAAATTATAATCGGGTAAAATTTAAACTTCACGGCTTTTCTATTTAAGTCAACAGAATTTACTCTTTTTGGTAACACTGTGTCCATCCGTGTCGAACTTGCCGAGGCACGGTTGTAACTTTTAGCTTCTCTCGAGACTTCAGAACACGGAATTAGAAGCATGTATCCATCCGTCTTCTGACAGCCACAAGAAATCTATACTGGGAAAGTTATTCTTGCCAAGCTAGGTCTCAATAGGAAAATAAAAATGAATCGTGCTTCATTGGGAGTATAAATAGTCAAAGACTAACGACCCACGCGAAAAACTCTTCATTAAGGGTTTTATGATCGCAAAAAGTAATATAAACATAAATCCAACAATATCAGCTGGAGAAGCTCTCGTGGGTTTTCGTGGGACCTCAGGGGAAAAATACTTGGGGCTAAGAACCGGCTCCCATAAGGCCGGGTGTTCTTGAATTTCTTTTAACCCACACACTTCCCAGTTGGCACAGGGACGTTGTGTCCGATTTGCAACAAAGCGCAAATTCATTTTTCATCATATATGTTTTGCGCTTAATAGCCACGAAACGACTTTGCTAATCCGTGTGTCGTCACAATATACTGCAAATACTGTTAATTACGAATAGCCAGCACTTAATTGATGTCGATTCTTCGTCGGATTCTCAACTTCAACCAAGTCTCATCGTTTCAACCTTTTCTCAACGTTGACACAACGTGGCTCTGCCGACTTGGTTCCCTCACCAGTGAAGAAAGTGTTCTCTTACCTTGCCCATTGATGAATCAACATAGCGCAATCTTGACTTATTGATTCTTAAGCAATTTCAGCAGCTCCATCTTGGAATATCATTGAATTTATGGTGAAGGAAATCGTTAAAAGCATTTATTATCCTCCCATCGACTTCAGGAATCCACGAATGAGTCTGAAAGAGCTGAAAAAGCGGTGAATTACAAGTAGGTCATAGTGAAGCTAGTCTGCGTACAGGACTAGTCTGTTTCTCGTCAATGACAACTAGGTTAGAAGTTGAATGGGAATATTTGCTCATCCATCAGAAAAACGGCGTGGCCGTCTACACTAAACCCACGTGTTTAGTGATGTTTTAGTAGTAGCATCTAATATTTTATTATAGTTTTTATTCATTAATTTTTCCATAATTTGGCAAATATAATAGAATCAATAAGAATTTGCATTATGTTAGAGGGTGGTTCAAAGAGGTACAGTGGCCCAATATTATAGTTCGGGGGGAAAATTCCAATTCTCAGGTTTTCAATGGTTTTGGTATGTTTCTGTGATTGAGAAAAGATTAGGCATAAGCTCATGTGGGTGCGTGCATGAGTAAAATATTGCTCATGATTTAAAATTAATTTCTTTCGCTCCAGCTTGCCAAATTTTGACAGCATCAGGTCGAAAATAGAAATGTGCAAATTAAGACTCCCTGAGGACTACTAAAGATTACCGAAGATCACTGACTTCAGATCAGATTCAGAATGCTAAAGCTCGAAATTCGGATGGGTAGTGCGGGCGTTGTATCTCACACTCACATGGAGCCCGTTCTTAAACTCAACTAAACTGAATTCCTTTTTATATCAACGTAAACCACATCTATAAACGTCAACTTGCGTTCATCGATGACACAGCATTGCTGTTGCGAAGCGGTAGTACTTACCACGTGACTTTTCTGCTCTGGAGTCTTCTTCCTTGGTTTTAAGGGCACGATACCAGCCGATTCTTATTCAGCACTGCACAATAAAATTTTGGTCTTCCGTCTCTGTCTTTCTCTTACATTGCAATTCATTATTCGAAAAAAATTTTTTTACAAATGCTCTCACTTAATTTTCTCTTTCCTCCCATAATTGACCGGGTTGCCCCTGAACGGTGGCAAAAAATTAGAAGTGAACTTCAACTTGAAGCCATCTGAGAAATATTTGAGCTTCGCGAATGTCTCACATACGATTTTCCCAATATTTTGGGCAAATGAGGTACTCATCTTTATTTCCATCATTTCAGAGTCTAATATTAATAGGTTTACACGGAGTGAATATGAGGCGAATATATGGTTGTAAAAAAAATTTTAATTTGAGACATAGTTCAGGACAAAGTTCTTTTTCTGATAGTATCTGACATTAATTGATAACCGATAGTAACTAACAATATCGCGATACTGACAACTTTCGACATTTCATTATGGCATCTTGAACAATCTCTTACCAAAATTCGCCTCGAATTCCTTATACTCTTGAATTTACTCGATCCTTGAGTGGAAATCAAATTATATGCCATATTGTCGGGTCCCTCATCCGGATTGATTTCAGAGTGCAGCCCTGACCAAGGAGCTGGCCGACGAATTCTACAATCGAATCATTCTACCTCAAGAAGTGCTGGCGATCGGGTCGTGGACGGCCGTCGGCGTCGGACTCCTCACTGTCGTAGTGGTGGGAGCCATCACCGTTCGAGAATATCGGAGGAGAGGATTTCGTCCCTATTAAGCCCTCCGAGACCGGTCGATCTGCGGGGTTACCCATTGAGGCTACACAAAGTCTCCATGTGATACTATTATTTTAAAAAAAGGGAGAACTCGACATGGAATCGATCATACCGTATCCATACGGCATCCATACCGCAATTTAAACAGAAATAAGATATTCGTATGAAGATGCTTTGGCAATCTGTTGATTCTTCCTACCTCGACGGGCATCATAATAAATATTTTTGACATATCTTCTGAATCGGTTGCTGAAACTCGATAGGCAGGACAAATGAATACCAGAGGGGCGAATTTCATTGATCCAATGAAGTTATGGCTGTTGCCATGATGTTTGCATACGTATTGTACGTTTCCATTGCTGTGATCATATCTCTATCTATGTTCATTGACGTATGCGGTCTGAGCTGTATAAAGGAATGAATATTATAATGGCATGTGTTTTAATTATGCTTTGTGAACTCATTGACGCCCTTCAGATAGATAATTCCTGCATTGACTCATTGGAAAAGTACTCTCATTATCGTCTCTGGGAAGTACCATTGCTGAAAATTAAAGAAGCGGTGGTGAAAGTCATTTGGTGGGGACGTTTGTTCCTTCCTTTTACACTTTCCAGCAGTTCTGAGCACTGCCTTTGGATCCTTTGTCCAGTTAGGAAAGTAGGATGACTTTATGCGCTTGAAAGTATTCAGGTCTACTTAACAGCGCTCCAAGAAATCTGCAGCAGTAATTGAGTAGCGCCAATTTTTCACAAGGAAATGCTTTTTGACAAAGTAATAGGATGAAAAAATGGGGAGGAACGATGTCTCTGCATACTGCCTTCGTTCCTAGTCGAAACTTTGACGTAGTTGTGCAAATAATGTATACAATCAAGTACAAAGCAGAAGTTGAACTTTCCGGAGCCGAACTGGATGTAGGATTAGTCTCCGGTTTCTGCTTTTCCACCACAAGCACCAACCGTTTTTCGCTGGCCTGCCCAAAGCCAGCGAAGCGTGCGAACCCTCCACT
>CAJPEV010003023.1:0-35744 GCA_905338385.1 Darwinula stevensoni | reverse complement strand
GATTATTTCAAGGTACATGTCTTATGTGAAGGTTGTTTGGAGGATAGGGTTCTATTAACTTTACGTACTAAATGCAGAGCTGATGCACCCAGCCTCATTCTACCCTCCAACCACACAGGACTAATTCAATATGAACAGGGCTGTGCCTATGCATTGGCAACCACTGATATCAGCTGACATTATTGCACTGTTGGTGCCTGTGTCAAAGCCAGGTTTACACCCTGCCAATGCCAAAGAAAGTATGTGCTGAATGGAGAAAAGTAACCCTTTTAACACTCATATTTTGAGTGCTCAATGGACATAGGACATCATGTGAAGGGTATGGGCCTGAAAGTGTTTTAAAGAAATGCACATGGACACAGCTTTTTAAATGCTTCATAGCATCAATAAGAAAAATATGGGGTATCATGATGCATCAATTAATGTATTGTTGTCATTATTGATTAATTGAGGCATCGATGGCTCTAAATCCCCTTCATGGTGACCACACCTCCCCCCGCCCTGATGATGGATGAGATATGAGAAAGTAGAAGGAAGTTCATGTTTCCTTTGAGGAAAAAAGCAATGCAAGTCCACCCAATTAGAGGAAGTTGGTAGACTGGGAGAGAAGAGCTAAAGCAAAAAAATCCCTGATGATGGATGAGATATGAGAAAGTAGAAGGAAGTTCATGTTTCCTTTGAGGAAAAAAGCAATGCAAGTCCACCCAATTAGAGGAAGTTGGTAGACTGGGAGAGAAGAGCTAAAGCAAAAAAATGTAATGTGTGTAAGTAATGTGTCAGTGAACCAAGAAGCTGCACAGAGCTCTGAAAATGGTAGGGAGGGAGGGAAGGACACTGCAGCAGGATGATTATGGGAGCCATTTTGGAAAAGCTTTCATTTCGCTTCCCCTACTTACCTGTACCAGATATGCCCTGCTTCCTGTGGGAAACTGGAGCAGTGCATAGCATACCCTGTGTGATGCGTGGCTCACCACATGCCCCATTCCAAAGTGATCTGCTTCCTTTCCATTCTGTTACTTATATCGTATTTACATATATTTTGGAGAAGCATTGATAAACCATTGATGACTCAAGCTAATGCACTCATGTTTGCAATTTTAAGTCGTACAAGAGATACAGTTGCATGCATTAACAGTCAATACTTTTGTGAAGTGTACAGCAAGAACACAAGGAAGGTTTCATTTGGAGGCCAATGGTATTCTCATAACAATTCCTTTTGATTAAATAAGTAAGAGGAACCTGTTTCCTCTTCAGTAAGATACTGACTTCTGACCAACGAGGACCTCTCAGTCGGATTCTAAAGTCCAACGATCTAACTATCTACATGTTGTACTAATAGTTGAGTGGAGGCTCCAAAGTTCAGAGTGTGTATTTTTCTGTATGTTTTCCTTTAAAAAAAATTTAAGCCACTGTTGCACTCAAAATGAAATAGATCCACTATATAACCTTGTTCTACTTTGTCTTTTTTTCAATATTGTTATTCTGCCTGTTTTAACAGCAAATATGCATTGACCCAAACTATCAATGAAGCGTTAATGCATTAGGAGTGATGAAGTCATTTCACATCTTGATTGAGCCGAGGTTTCACATCTGTCATTCCTTACCTCGATATGGACACAGACCTATTTCTAAGAAGACAGAAGAAAGTAGACACCAGTCCCACCCTCATTCCCTCTCCCCTTACACTGGTAGTGTTACACTGTCTGGGTGAGTAAATAACGACAGATCTTAGTAAATTGTAACGTGTAAGTAAGAAAATTTTTCTTGAGCATGTTCTTCTTTGGGCATCAGCATGGGCAGTTTGCCAACCTACTTATGGCACTGATGGTACCATACTAGCAACCTATACTGTTGGTTGCCAATGCATTGGTACAGACCTAATCATAATGTATAATGGTGTTTAGAGTACAAATTGTTTTAGAATCATTCAAATAACTTTATCTCACCTTAACCCTTTGAAAGCCAATGCAGGAAGTTTTCATGATGCCCTTTAGTTGCTCAGACAGATATAGGGTCTAATGCTAAAAATGTACACTCAACATAGAGCTTTGTATTATTTGAGGAGCAGTAACCCTATTAAAGTGGGATCACTAAAGCTGAGGTTAACTGGGGTGTGCCCCTCATAATGTCCCATCCATGGACCAAGAGAATCTCATCCAACTAACTGAAGCTCTGAAGTCAATATCTCTGTTGTAAGATTTCATGAAGATATTTTGTGATGCTAGGGCATTTCTGACCCTTGGTGTCAATGTTCCAGTCTCCCTGATGCTTGGAATGCATTGATCTCCAAGCACAAGGCAATCTGAAGATGAAAATCATCAAGATCCAGAGGCTCCCCTCAATGTCATTCATCCCCTATGAAGAATGATGTCTCAGAGAAGTGATCCTTACTGAAGGATGATACCTTCAGTGAGTTTTGTCTCTACAATGCTAATCAATCCTTTGGCAAACTAAACTATTTGTTTTTTTCCTTCTCCCAAAGAGAGAGAGAGAGAGAAACATGGGACAAGGATTATGATCCCCTTACTGCCAGGAGGTCCTTCATGAATGGGCTGCCAGGAGCAAGCAGATGCCTCCAAACACCTCTCTTGGAGGCAGTATTTCAATGAGTTTGAGTTCTTGTCTGAAATTAATCCTCAGGCTTTCAATGCTTTATCAATTTCATGTTGAAATCCCAGTACCTCAGACAAAAATAGGAAATGGATTCATTCATCCATTCTTAGTTATTCCCTTTGCCTCATTTAAGAATGCATGACAGGAATATTCCTCACTATTTGGATTCCTCACTGAACATATGGGAGCAGATTCTTGCAGTCACTTTTAAAGCAGTTATGTTTACAATACAGAATTAATGCAAACCAATGCATTCTGTGCATGAAAAGGTGCACGACACCATTCACTAGTCATCATCTACTAGCGAAAGTGAATAAAGTTCATGTTTCAACTTCCATCTGCCTGGTTAACATTTAAATCTTTAATAAATTGCTTGTTTTTACACTATGTTTCAGGCTACAGAGTAATTAATAGAACACAAATTGTTAATTGCTGCATGGCAAAGCTGATGTCAAACTGAGTTTGAATGATTATGTTGACTGGTGTGTCAAGTGTAAAATTTCCCATTAGAAAAGGGTAAGCTTGGGTTGTTTGTGTTGTGAACATCAGGCCTTCTGTTTTCCATAAAAAAAATAGCATTACAATTTTCCAAATTTCATGTTCAGCAATGTCACATCATGAAATTTAGTCATTTTTTTGTTATTTGGGCTAACAATTGTTTGTGATTCACAGCAACATCTTAAGTTCTGAGGAGTTTTTTTCATATTTTAAATATATATAAATTTATGGATTCATCTGTCCTTTGATAAACACAGAAGCTGTGTTTTGAGACAGATTAAGTTGTCAGTCCCTTGTGACATTTATGAACTGAAGGATTTCTATTCATTCAGGAAGCCCTCCTGATATTGCTAAGTTTTCAAAGAAACTTGTGATTCATGAGAATACAGATGAGCCTTTAGCAGTTATTTCCTCATCAGTTCTGCACAAATATATATCCAATAGAACTGGATGACTATTGTGCAGAATTCCATTGATGTCTCTCATCCTTGCCAAATGTTGCTTCTTTACTAAATTGAATGGAGTGTGTTAACATTGAAATCACAAGAAGCTAAGAGGGAAATGCATTAGCTCAGCAAGCTTTGTATGAACAGTTCCATGTGCTTCCAGATTGAAGGATGACTAAGATGTGATTGAACATTTAAGAATAATAATTCTGATATGAATAATACTTTGATGAATCGATTCATACCTATTCATTTGAAAAATGGTCAGTTTTCAGAGCAATGTGTTTTTGTGTCTACAGGCCATGTGTGATATTCAAAAATCACATTTTACATGTAAAGCAAAATCTCCAAGTTCTCTGAGAATACTGTGAAATACTTCATGATGACAACTGATTCTCACATGGTTGTTCAGTCCCTCGTTCAGTTCAGTCCCAATCCCTCACTTTCATTTTATCTGAAATTCCCCCATAGCTGATGGAAACTGGGAATCCACCTTGAGCAAAACAGTTTGGGACTAGGCACAACCCCATTCCTGCAGCTTCAATGGGTTTTGCTAATTGAGGAAGACCATTTTAAGATGCATCTGTATCCACGCTGGAGGACAGCAACTGACCTGTGAAGTAGGTAGGAAGACATCTGGGAATGAACATGGCAACCACTGCAGGTGTCATCATATGAATTGAGTCTTTTTTTAACACTTTCATCCATTTTTAGGTTTTATAGCATGCATGTTTTTTTTTTTCAGAAAATTGATTAATTCATTGGTGGCTTATTTGAATTTTCTTCTCTAAAGTTGTCAACTAAGAGTCAAATGTGAACAGTTCTTGAAGGTTGACCCTTCTCTCTCCTGGTACATGAGTTTCAGGCAAAGGGAGAACAGGCATGCAGGATTGCATAATAGTGATTGTCTTGGAACAATTGTCTTCATCTATTATATGCAGAAAAGGTGATGAATCTGTTGCATTAGTCACATAGGATATGCAAAGAAATGTTGCCTTAGCGATCCATTTATCAAGCTTTTTTAAATTTAAGTATCTTATGCAATATGGCTCTTATTACATGGTTAGATCAACTAGTCATGACTTAGTGATCATCCTTTAGTGAGGCAAAGCTTAATGGCTGTTCACAATCATCTACCTGTCATTCCTCACTTTTTTGTGGAAATGCCTTTGTCAATTTTTTTGCTTCTCCTGTCATTAAAGCTGAGGTTTCTTGTACAGATGATGGCGGTTGATGGTGTGTGCCCACGGAGGAGGAGAATATCTCAGAGGATGCATCTCAACCACCAGAGTAACCCCTCTGTCAAATGTGACTGTCATTGTATGCACTTTTCACAGATGCAGGTTCCATTTCTTTGTCAGGTCGAAGATGTATGTAATTCATCTTGATCTATCAAGTTATGCAAATGCTGGCATTTGCAAGTTCCTGTGAAATATGTGAAGCCATTGTCATTCATGGTTTCGCTGTCATTGTCCATTGTGTAATACTGGTTTCTTAGTCTATTGTGTCCCTGTGTCACAACATAAGGAAAGTCAAATAAGACAGATACACAAGGTGTACCTTGGGTTACCCAGTGCTGGGCACATTACTTGTGAAAAGTAACTAGTTACAATTACAAGTATTTCATCCAAAACATAATAAGTTACCAATAGAATTACTTCTCACTAAAAGTAACTAGTTACAAGTAGAAGTTACTGTTCAAGTAACTTTTCCTGAACAAAAATTCTGATCTTTCTACAGCTTCCCTACTTCTTTGACAGAAGCTGAATGCATGGAGTGAAAGCAAAAATTACCCCTGATTTCATTAAAATTGATTTTGATCTTCACTTAACTGGATAAATACTCATGCTCACTCGTTTCCGTATGCCTCTTCCCTTTCCATGGGCTACAGGAATTATATGCTGATAGACAGAATGCACCCTTTCCTTAAAAAATAAAAAAAACCTACCCCAGCCTGCCCCTTGTCATGAGTACCAGATAGAAAAATAGAACAAACCAAAGTTGCGTTTTCTTGTTTTCCCTTAACCAGACACGAACTGCATAAATCCAACTCATTACAGTGATTGAAAAAGAATTTGCACTAACTTTTACAATGTAATGGTATTTTTATGGTGTAATCAAGGAGATGAGGGTGTTTCAACATGAGATATGGCGAATTGGATCTGAGGTGTTCATGTTAGAAGTGGTACATATTCACTTGCAAATCACTGTTCATTAAGTTCGGCTATCCACTTTGAAGTGCAAGTGCTAGGCCTGAGTATTAACGGAGTCTAACAAATTATGGATTGTTGGGAGAGGGCTAAAACGGGGCACTCAAAATATGGAGAGGCAGGTAGGGTATACCCGCCCACCGAGCCTACAGGGGATCGGACAAAATTGAGGAGAGAGGTGCCAACAATAAGGAAACAAAAAGTTTCCATGCAGATGCATTATCAGAACCAAAGCAACGTCTATCATTCCGATCTAACGTTAGACCAAAGCTTGTCTGTATGTAGTCAGGACACGATGGAACTATCTAGACATGCTTTCTCAAGTTAATTGCTGAAGTTCGTGCGCTGGAAAGTACCTTGGCCATAAGTAAACATAGAGCACTTTGCACAAAAGTTTCCATCTATGCAGTGGAGTATTTTGGCTTAAGGGTTGGGGTGGGGGGAGGGGGGGCAGGGCAATAGAGCCAAACCCCCACCTAAGAGATACCGGGAGAGTAAATTATTACCTCTAAGGTGGGGCTAGACTGTCCCAGAGGTGCCTGGGGGCAGCTACTCCCTGTAAAATACGTCTCCACACCGATGGAACACTCGAATTCGTTTCTGACCTGCATATCAAAATATTTTTGCAAGTACGGCCAAGAAACTGATTAAACCATGTTTTCTCAAGGCCATTTCATGTCCCCATCTTTCCTCCCAATTTTGCATCAATTAGGATGCATGTGGCCATGAAGTGCTGGTTGTTTTCAGCAAATTTAGTAAATCATCAAGAAAAGGAACACGTTACTGTAACGCCATATACTTTTGCTGTGAAAAATAAACTAGTTACCAGTTCCATTACCTTCCACTGAAAAGTAACTTGTTACCTTAAAAGTTACTGAAAAAAAGTCATTAGTTACTGTAACATGTTTCTTTTACTTCGTTACCGCCCAACACTGGGTATACCACACCTGTGTTAGGTATGGTATACTTTGTAGGTAGGTAACTTCACAATGTGTGGCTTCAAGTGCTTTTACATATGATGCTTCTCTTGCAATTAATGTTATATGGCAATCACCAATACATCAGAGTTAGTCATAGGAATACTACCACCTACCATTTGGGGCGGTAGGCAAGACTACACATATGATAAAATGGAGAGGAAGATTTTGGGGCTTTCCTTAACCCTCAACTGGTATCCTTGTTTAATTGGCTTGAATTGACCCCAGCAATAAAATCTCAATAAAATTATGCTTTTTGAGATAAGTAACTTCTCGTGCCAGTTTCATGGCTAACTTCACAGCAGTGAAGCAGCATGTGGTAGCATATTCCTAGAACCACCCTGACATGTTGATAATCACCCAATATTAGTTGCATTAGGAGCACCGTGTGAAAAAGTACCTGAAGCTACACATGAAAATGCAAAAAGAAAGCATCCTCCTAACACAGGTTTGGTATACTTTGTGTACCTGTTGCATTTGACTTGCCTCGTGTCGAATGTGACACCTACCACAGCAATGCATTTGAATTTCCTTCATCCATATTTGACTTGGAAAATCTATAAAGGAATTTTTGTTTTCAGGCAACAGAAATTGTAAATGTACACTGGGTCACAGTCAAATATCATCCATATATAATTTGAAATGATGTTTTTAGAAGAATCATTTCAGCTGATTGTGATGCTCTGCCAAGATCATGGATGAGTCTATCAACTAAGCCTCACAGAAGTATGACCAAAGCGAGGACAGATTGGAGGGTGAAATCGACATGAACATGGGCACTGTGGGACAGATGGCCTCTGTCTCTCCACATGTGCAGCGACATACAATGGGACCCAAAGCTAATCAGGTAAGTGTTTCAGTTTTCTTTCTGTGCAGTACAAGAAGAGATTTTGTACTGTTTTTTTTTGTCATGTTAGGTCAGGTCAGGATATGTTTGGCTTGCTAATGATGCAGTTAAATTACAATTTTCTAACCAACCATTCTTGGAGTTATCCAGAGTCAACCAAGTTTGAAACTGTTGATGTCTGCCAGTTTCTTTTTAAAATGTTCCAGGTCACATGATTATTATGCCTTTGATGACATGAGGGTAACTCATTGAAAATTTATGAAAGATGTGTTGGTGGTTGTGATCGTAGCATGTATAGCTATATTTTGTACAAATAATTTCTCTCTAATAACAGTCATCGTACTAAAGTGATCCAGTTATAAAAACACCTATCACATAACTTTCACGAATGAACTAATTAAACTGACAGATTGTACGACGAAAGGGAAACTTATCCAAAGGGGAAACTTTAATCAAAGCTTAATGAAATTCGTTTACATGTTGCCTGGAAATATACAGCAATCATGCAGTTTCTACCAGTCCTCTCACACCACAGAATGCTCAGATGTCTAAGGAATGTCACTGTCACTTTGAAGGAATGTGCCATGGAGCTCTGAGCTTGGCGTGGAGTCAGTTGCAAAACCTTCCAGACACAAAGGAGATCTTGCTCCTGCTGAGCCACTCTGAAGAATCCACCAGATTGGAGGAGGAGCATCCAGTCATCATTGAAATGTCTATGGGCTTCATCATGTCCTGTCGGATTGTGCTGGAATTTCCACGCTAGGACTTGTAAGTCCTGTTTCTTTGTGATGGCAGTGTTTCTTGGGAGGGGGATAGAAAGTTTAATGCTCTGCCTGTTAACTTGCTGAATCAACTCATACTGGTTGCATGCCATGTCAGTGAAGAACATTTAATGCAAATTGAATGAGACAAAAGTAAGAGTAAACATTAGGTAGGGAAAGTTGCATTCCTGGTGTCTGTACCAGTGCTGACCCTGATGCACCTGAGAACTGTGCAGCTTCATTTTTTGACATGAATATGAAGGAGTCTTCCTAGTCCTACAACTATTGTGGTAGCAAAAAAAAGCAACAAAAAAAGCGGTACAAGGTAATCTACAGAAGACCTAGCCCATGTAGTAGGAGTTGTGATTGTGTTATATCTGTCCATTGCTGAAAAAGTAAGCACAGCTTTAACATGTTTTGTATATACTTGCTAACCTTTGAGCTCTGGGCACTTGCCAGGTCAGGAATATGACTAATTAGGTTTTCCTCATACCTTCTGTAAAGTTCAGATTTCCATAGGCAAGAAAAAGGCATGTGCATGTCATAATGTCCCTGAAATATAAGATATGCCAAAGCTAATGCAGCAACAGTGGGACAGGCCAATGAAAATGCTCCAAGAAGGTCCAAGAGAGGGTAATGGAACATGCATTACACCTTGGAACAAGTTTGCAAAACACCTGACCTTGAAAAATGTAGTGGCTCTCAAGTCAAGGTTTCTGCCAGTTTTGAGTGCTGATTAAATCTGTTATTTAGAGATGTATATACAGGTTGACACAAAAATACTGTACACTCAGTTTTTTCAAAATTTTACAACTTCTCTAAACAGCTAACAAATCAGGACTGCACTAATAGAAACTACAACTATTTCAACAGATAATACCAGCAAAATCACACAAAATGCCTACTCTTTGCTTTCACACAATCGTGAAGTCTTTTTGGAATCACATCGACTGCAGCACATAGCATTTCTTGGGAGATTTTGGAGTCATCCCATTTGAAGGGAACCCTTCAGGAATTCGACCGATGCATGTGGAGTAGCACAAGCTTTGTTCTTGAAGATGCTCCAAACAGAAAAGTCCAATGGGTTCAGGTTGGGACTATACGGAAGCCATTCTGCCTATGTGATGAAGTCAGGAAATTCTTCTTTGCAGAAAGCCTGAGTGATCTTTGCCTTGTGGGCTGGCACAGAGTCCTGTTGAAAATCCATTTCTGGTTCCCAAAGGGCTGGGATGAGGTCAGAATAGACAGTTACATTGATCTTCAGAAGGCATGAAAACTAGTGATATGCACCCCTCTGCAGTGATACCTGCTCATATCAACACAGAAACTGACATCTGAGATCAAGTAATACGGCAGAGGTCTGGAGAGATGCCTGATGACTCTACTGCCCACACTATGTCATTTTAAGAATTAGAGGATTGCTTGATTGTGAAGAGCTTCTCATCAGAAAAGAGGATATTGTGATTGCCACCATTTGTGAACTGACGGAGCACTGACTGCAAATGTTGCAGACTAGTCTTCTTCACTTATCCACAAGAACTTGAGCATTAAGGAACATGAAAGGACGGAGATTTAGCTCATTCTTGATTGCTCACCAGAGCGATTCACGATTTATCTTCGTCATTTGGTCCATTTTCCTCAGCGGAAGCTTCAGCTAGTGACTAAGTTGAGATCAAACTCTTTTGATGTTGGCAGCAGTTGACAGACTTTGGTCAGTCCGATCGATGACGATCCTCGGTAGAGTTTGTCTCAAGGATAGAACGTTTCGTGAAGATTCAGTTGTAGCCGTTGTTCTGGAGCAGCTGGAAGATCTCAGAGAGAGACTTCCCAGTTTCATGCAAACTGATAAAAGCAGACCAATGATATTCATTGGACAATGACATGATGAAACTAATGGGGTTCACAAAGTGCTGATGAAACTAAGTCCCTTGTACCTTAAACTTTATATAGGAACCAAACCAAACATGTTCGAACATGTTAGCTCAGAACCAACAACAGTTTTAAAAGTGTACAGAACCTTTTTGTCACCCTGTACTATGTATAAATAGACTTGATAGTTTAGGTAGTTTCTGGGGGGAACCCTGGGGTCTTTTGATGCCATGTTTTTGGGGTCAAAGACAGTCCCCACCCTAATGTCCCATACAAACTTCCCACTCACATCTCCTGTCCACATGACATATGTTCACCCAGTATCTTTGAGACTTCATGCCTCTATTGAGAACTTTGAGTCTACCAAGCTTCACCTTTAACATGCAAGTATTGAATACTTTCTTAGATTTGGAAGTATGTGGTTGGGGACCATTCTTTGGTAATTAAACTTGTAGGCCTAGAGTGAAAACTTCAAGACTGATGCCAAGGTGCCACTGGACTCATCTCATTCCTCTACCAGAGTACCTCCATACACCAAGTGTGGTGGACTGGAAGAGTGTCAAGTAATAAGTACTTGAAAGACTAAAAATATTTCTGAATGTCCAAAATACCAGCCCAAGAGAAAAGCCTACTCCACTAATTTCTATTAATTACTTATTACTACCCAGTCAAAAATTCCAGCTGGAAAACCAACTAGAACCAGCTACATATACCACCCTAATACCATCTATAAACCAGCTGGTTTTAAGCTGGTCTCAGCTGTGTATTGGAAAATGGTTCCAGCTGGTATGAAGATGGAATTGGAAGGTGGTTCCAGCTGGTGTGTGGATGGAATAACTATTTCTTTCTATTATTTGAATGAATATAGAGTTTAACTAATTCTTGTGGCTTATTGGTGTTTTAAATATTAATGGAACATGGAATTCAGCTGAAAGGGAAGTAAAACAATCTCATTTCAGGTAGGGTTTAATTTCCAAGGTTCTGAGATTCCAGAGCAAAAGAAGGCCTTTAATGTGTGAATGACAGAAAATTACACAGTAAAATTAAATGATTGAAATAGGATAAAGGCAAGATATATGCCAGGTCCTCAAGTGTCTTGGAAGCCAACATGCTTGGCATCCCTGGTCCACTCCAAATCACTAATTTTTTCAGAGATCCAGTGGTTCACTCTGCTGACATCTTTTCTAAGTTGCTCTTCAATCATGTCAGGGTAACTCCACTGGAGTCGTCTCCGATATGCATCTAGCAAGATAATGAAAGGAAACTAAGGTTCATGATCAACTTATTCCTCACATGATTTTAATATTTACAGCACTTTCAGCATGTGTAAGAGTTTAGTGTAAGATAATGAGATACGTTGATGGTGAATGATAGATACTTTTTTTTCTCACCTCTGACTGCAGTCAGTTTGTAGGGTGATATTTTTCGTTTTGGTGCCTTGTTGGAAGTTGGGCCCCTACGTCCTGAAATAGAACACTGCACCAGGTAATCGGCACCCATGATGCAGGAAGCTGCATTTTTTACGAACATGGAATCTTTTGGTGAAGCCTCCACATTTCTCCATTTGTCAGCTGGCACTAAGACTTTATCACTCAGATGTACAGGGTGACTGGAAAGTTTGGAGACACTCAAAAATACCAATATCCCGATGCCATAAAGAATAATAAACGTTTTTTTAATTTCATAAGAAAGAACATAAGAAAACCTTCAAAATGAGTTAAACATCTTCGAAATAGCCCCCATTGGCAGCAATAACTTTTCTGAGGCGTTTTGGAAAATTGTTCACAGTTTCTTGCAGCTGTTTCACAGGGATTTCGTCCCACGCTTTCAGCAATGTTGACTTGAGGGTGTCCAAATTTTTCGGCTGAGTAGCACAGACCTTTGCCTCCAAAAAGGACCAGATACTATAGTCCATCGGATTTAAATCAGGGGAGCAGCAAGGCCAAGCTTCTGGACCAATAAAATCTGGCAACTCGTGCACGCACCACTCTTTTGTCGACCAGCTGGTGTGAGCTGGGGCATTGTCTTGTTGAAATTTCCAGGAAGAATCCCCAAAATGATCCCTTGCCCAAGGATAGAGAACTTTCTTCAAAAACTTCATTTTGATAGTAATTGGCATCAATTTTGATGTTAGGAGCCACAAAATGCAAGGGTGTTTTACCGTTGGCTGTAATGCCACCCCAGACCATGACAGACTGGGGTTTTTGCATTCTTTGCACAAACCGAGATATTGACAAGACTCTGGACCCTTTTTTGGCCCAGACACGATAATTTTGGGGATTAAACGCTTGCTGAACTGTAAAAACTTTTTCATCTGAGAACATGATCTGACAGTGTGAGTTTCGCTTGAATCTCGCCAGTAGTTTCCTTGATTTTTGCTTCCGCTATTCCTCATTCTTCTTCGTAAGCACCTGAACAACTCTTTTTTTGAAAGGGAAAATGCCCAACTTCTTTCTAAGATAAAAGCGCAGAGTTTTGCACTTGATCTTCAAGTGCTTTGCAAGACTTCGTCACTTCTGTTCTGGGTTTCGATCGAGAAGCTGTTTGACACGCTTTCGAAGAGCAGGACCCTTGAAGACACTGGGATGGCCACTTCTGGGTCGATCCTGAGTTGTACCAAGTTCCTTGTAGTGGGCAATGGCTTTGTACACAGTAGATCGTGGCAGTTTCAGCTCCTTGATGATCTTTGCAGGTGAATGACCTGGCTGAAACATGTAAATCACAGCTTCTTGGCTGGGTTTCGATGCCATATCTGCACCGGGAGGAGTCACATTTGCGATGCAAAAAGATTAAGCCTAGAGCTAGACTCGTGGAAGAAATAAAGCCTCACAATTGAAAAAAATCTAAAAAATGTTACAAGTCTCCGAACTTTCCGGTCACCCTGTATCTGTCAAGGAACGCAAAATGTGCACAAATCAATCTTCCTGCCACTACAAGGTAAAGTTAATTTTTTTCAGGGAGCTCACAATTTCTTCTCCTTTATCTGAGGTCTCCACTTTTTCTGCATTTCCTAAAGATCCACCTGTAAAGTAGTTGGATGCCATTAGTATTATGCTGAGGCCAAATGACTCAAGAAAAGCAAGTAACTGTTCCTCAGAATCTGATGTTTTTGGTAGAAATTTCCCAATGGTCCAAAGAAGTAATTAAGAAACGGATCATGTAATGAGTACATATGAAAAGTACTCACCTGATTTGACTGTTTGTATGACATCTCTCACCAGTTGCCTATTCATTTCTTCTACTTCTACCTTTTCCTTTCGAAGCTTCTCTATCACAGCTGCTAGAGCTTTTCTCTTCTCTTCACACTCTTCTTTTGCCTTGATAGCATTCTTAAGCTCTTCCTCCTGAACTGAGTATTTTCCCATAAGTTCTTCATATTTTCTTTTCCATTTTCCTTCATCCTGTGACCAGGGATGATCATTTTCCCTGTAACAACATATGAACTAGATGGAAATGCTCATTCTATGCCATTTCTTCAAATACTAGCAACTGAATAGATGAGGGATTTCATGATTATCAATGCAAACCTAATGGTCATATCTGGAGGAACATTTTTAATATTAATAATGGGTAATTATACTTTTTTTTAAAGAAACAAATACCTGCTTTTGATGCTTTTGGCAGATGTTGATTCTAATAGAGGTCTAAAAGTGGCATGTCTTTTCAAATTCTGCTTTTCCTTCTGAAGAATATCTTCCAATTGCTTGAGGTGTGAAACCCGAGCCATTTCTTTTTGATGCTTCTGTAAAGAAAAGAAACTGCATGAATGATGAAAAGCAGATTCAGCTGCACTCAGCCAAAGTTTAATATGGTTTGTAATATGGAAAAAGGATCAATTTCAACTCACTCTACTTGCAGCTGGACTTTCCTCAGTTTCTGTGCATGAAGAGGGGTGGTCTACCTCTCGCCACAGAGGCATTTTAATGCATCCTAACTCCTGTGCATTGTGAATTACTTCCCTGGTCTCTGTTGACAAAAAACATAATGAGTCTTTGTTTTAAATTGCATTTTATTGCAAGAAATGGATGAAAATCTACCTCCAAGCAATAGGATCTGTGCCTCAGGCCAGCATTCTTCATGCTGGGCCTGCTCTTCTGGAGGCATGTCACTGGGGTGGCCATCTCACAAGAAATATCTTGTCCTTCCTCTCCCTCCATTTCTTCTCCTTGAATCATTGTATATCCTCAATGGGAACAATGACTTTGACATTGTTGGAATATCGGACCAAAGCATACCTATTCTCAGCCATTCACCTGGAGTTGCATTTTTGCAGAACCAAAATTAGAAATCTGACTTTCTTGTTTCTTGTGTTTTTGAATTAGGAAAATTCGATATGGTTTGGAAGCACACAACAGTAAATATCTCCCTCTAAAGTCATCATTTTGACAACCTTCTTCTGAATATCTTGAGGTAGAATGATATTTGAAGTGCCAGGAGTAATTCTAGTTACACACTCAATGTGTTTGACCCTCTCTCTTCTGCATCTCTTCCATTCATATGCCAACAAATAGCTTTTTTCTGAGATATGGAAAACTGCAGCAAGTTCATAGAACTGCCCTTCATGTGTTCTCACCATAGCATCATACGTTCTTTTCTTGTGTACTGATTGTTGAGCAACAGTTGTAAATATCTGACATCCTTGAAGGAACTGGGAGTAACATGTGATCTTCCCTGCAACATCCACACCATGTTCTTGTAGCATATCCTTTTCATTTGAGGTGAGGTCCTTCAGATATGAATTGCCAAGAACTTTGCTTTCAGACAGGTCAGCTTCAGTGGGAAATTTCTGAGTTTTCAGAAGTTCATTGCAGAATTTTGCAACCTGCTCTTGAAATTTGAATGAAGACTGTAGCTGGGTCAATGCAATACTCATTTGAATGGTTTTTGCAATTTGGAGTGGAACTCCATTTGCAGCTTTCACTGATTGTTTTGCCACCCCTATTGCAGACTCAAATTGGAATGTTGAGTATACCCATAAAGGTCCCCATTTCAAAATTGCATGTGACAGGTGGCGCAGACAGCGAACATTATATGTCATTGCACTTTCTCCATACAGAATCTGAGTTTTAACAACAAATTCCAATAGCCACTCATCAGCAAGTGCAATGTCCTCCTTGGAGATAGGCTCTTGAAGGAGAAGATAAATTGCCTGTGACAGCAGCATGAAGTGATCATAATGTGAGTCACTCAATATACCTTGAAGGCACACAGGAGCGTAAAGCAACAACCAGTTCCTCCATTCTGAGCCATTCCAATGTGACCTCTCTGTGAAGAGTCGAGGCAGTCTTGCAAGGCACTTTGGTGGTTGTAGGATTTTGAGTCTTCTGTTAAGCAGATATATGTGGTTTGGCCTTCCAATGTAGCTCTCAACATTAGGATCTGTTGTTCATAGTTCACACATTTGGCGACATACCCCAAGAAGGACCGAGTGCATATAATCAGGACAGATTCCTTCAATGATCCTGAAGTTTTGTAGGTTTAGGAGAGCAGAAGAACCCTTTAAACCTTGAACTGATACCAGAGCTCCAGCTCTCTTACTTCCATGCCATGAAGAATTCTTCAGGAAAGCTGCTTTTATATCACTGATCGCCATATCATTTGTACGTAGCTGATGAGTGACATGCCCTGGTTTCACTGGATATTTAACTGTATTCTTCACTAAGAAGCCAGGATATATGCACCAAGAACAGCCAAATTATCCATTGAATCGGACAGAATTCAAGACCTCTGCCCTAGCAGGTGCATCTGCTGAGAAACATGTTGGAAATAGCTTTGATCGTACTGCTCTCCCACTTGCATCTCTCCAAGAAACTCCAGCTTGTTGCAGATCATTCATCTCCTCCACAAAAGTTTTCATAAGCATCTGCATGTGTGGCTCTGACTTCCCATACCATAATGCAGCCATGACTGTGTGCTTTCCCCTGTCCTTGGGATGCAGTTCATTTACAATGAGATTAATAGGCCAAATGGTCCCTGTAGAGGATCTTGATACCTGAGCTCCATCAACGTGGAAAGTATAAGAAAAAGTATCTAGATTTCCAAGCATCTTTAGGTTTGCACTCGTCAACTGGTAGTACTCCCCATCACATATATCACCAATAGAATTTGAGCAGTTGAAATGAGGAGTGAATTCTTTCTTGCAATTGAGTACCCCATGTTTGCTGGCAGATTCCAAAACATTTGCTATCTGTTCTTTCACTGGCATGTAATTTCCACCCTCCTTCCTGCTGATTGGGTGACTGCACATCGGACATTTCTGTACACCAGCAGTCATGACGTCAGTCACCTGTCCACAATACAATTTACAGTAGGTGCAGAAATAATGAACTGCAAGCTTTCTATCCTGAAACCCTAGGAGTTTCCTGATCAGATGAAGGCTTTCTGGTAAAACTTGTGATCCTTGTAATATGTTGACAAGACAAATAATATCCAGAAGAGCAGTATCTGTTAACTTATGTCTCACTATGAGAGATATGATCATACAAAGCACCTCTGCTCGAGACAAATATGTAGACTTTGAAGGTGAACTAGAAAGGAAACTGAAATCATTCCCATCCTTCAAGTCCCACATATTGTCCGGATGTTCATTCTTTTCCCTTGATTCACAAGAGCTGTCACTGCTTGCAAAAGTGTCATTTTTTAGCTACTCATAGAGAGAATCTGATGAATCATCAGACCCATCACAACTGCTCTGATGGGTCATTCAATGTCAGGTCATTTAATACTCTGGTTTCAGAAGTTGCACTTTGCAATGAATTCTTGACACCCGTTGATTCTGGTGTCCCTGGGGAGCCTGAGTTGTCTACCTCTTGAGATTTCATAGCTCTGTAAGTTTTGTTTCTCCACGAAGTTGTGCGAGGAATTTTACTTTTCCCACTGGTCCCCTTGTTCATATAAGATTTGTATTTCCGCTTCCCGTCGATGTTTCCTTCAATAAATTAAAAATTAGCAACCGGAGCCAATTTTAAGGTATATTATTTTAAGTAGCAGCATAATTGGCGGATCCAGGAGGAGGCGATTGCCCCCCCTTCGCCCCCCCCCCCATGTCCAGGTTAGCATTCTTTTTATAGCTTTTACATTAATTTTTATTGGGACAGTGAAATTGATATTCACGTTTTCCACTCCAAACGAGAAATGAAAACGACTAAAGGGCGGGGGAGTGGTGAAAGGCGGTGGAGGGTGGAACTAGAGAACCACCCCCCTTAAAATTTTCATCCTTCCGTTTTCAGAAAAAAAAAAATTAGTAGAGTCATATGTGCAGAACGCTTGCTTGACAGGTTCACTTTACTAAAGTGAGTAGCTACATGTGACTGACGTGACCTTCGCCTTTCACGTATTTTTGTGCCTTTCCAGCCTCGTTCTCTGGTCGTTTGCCCATATCTTTCCTGCGTCCCCCACCCTCGGGGGAGAGAGGAAGGGAGAAGTAGAGAGATACTATCATGAAAAGGGGTTGGGGGGGTTCGGACCCCTTGAGCCTCCCTCTCTCCTTGATTGCGCCACTGAGCCACACCGTTTTCACTTTATTCTATTGCTTATCAGATTGCTGTAAATTAATTATTGTAAGGAAGATAGTTAATTAGCCGATATACTTTTTGGCTCAACTTTTAAATTCCCCTTTTGTCTAGCCTCTACCACGCGATCATCGCTTTTTTGCCTCGTTCATTAAAACCCACATGTTTGTCTCCGTTCAGAGAAAGCGACCCCATTGTCTTTTCAAACTACAAACCAAACTTAAGATTTCAGATGTTGGAATTTTGAGCTGATCCGATGCAACTCTATTAACATGTCTAACCTACGGAAATTATTCAAATTTACTCACCAGAGAAGCCGCGGCGAACTTCACCGAATGCAGATATAGCTGGAGCACTGGCAGGAGAAACGAAATAACTGCTGACGCGTTGCTTAAAAGAGCGCGAGTGAGTCGCGGAAAGGAGCTATAACTGAGACACCCTAAGAAGTTAGAGGGGAGTATGTGAAAGTTTGCCTCAGGTCGTTACGCCCCCAAGGGAGTCAGGTCAGGTCAGAGAGGACGCCCTGGGGTGTGCACGGCCTCCATTCCCACAAGTTATGAAGACCATGGAAATGCGGAATCTCATCGCGTTGCACTTTCACCTATCCCACATGCTTCTATTCTGTCCTAATGCTTGATATAAGATATTCCCGATGCCCTTAATGGGCGATTAAATTGGCTTCTACCATCTACACTTAGAACGTAAACTTAGCCTGTTAATAATGAACGAATTTGTATGCTAATTTACTTTAAAGTGATGTTTCTTATTTGAACATACTATGGAACTAAATACGTTTATTTATATCGAGAACGAGAGCAAGCGTAATTAACACTGCGTACTGCTCACGGAGATCTCCGTTTTTGAGTTCTTTTGCCAAAAAAGTCATAGCCTTGTAGGCATCGAGCATTAAGCTAAGGTAACTGAGGCCTAGCTCAGAGCGACGGATCGACGGGTAAAATGTACGGTACGCAATGTGTAAAGGATTAAAGGATGTGGAGAACGTAGTATCCAGGTTTTCGCGGAAATTGTCGTATTCACTGTTGTATGTATGTACGCACTTTCCTTGAAACGTGCACAATGGCGATTTTCCGCTGCCGTTCATCGCTCTGACTCGTATGACGACAGAGGAGGCAGATTCGGATAGTATACAGGTTTTCGCGTAAATTTTCGTGGATCCACCTTTTTCCACTACTCTCGAGAGGTGCTGAAAGTTGATTTTCTGCTGCCGGTCATTTCACTGACTCATATGACGCAGAATTTGCAGATTCGGATTGTATGCAGGTTTTCGCGGGAATTGTCGTCGATCCACCTTTTCTTCCCATGTTCCTTCAGACGTGCACAATGGCGATTTTCTGCTGCCGTTCATTGCTCTGACTCATAAGACGACAGAGTTGGCAGAATCGGAAAGTATCTTGATTTTCGCAGAAATTGTCGTATTCACTGTTGTTTTTCCGCACTTTCCTTGCGATGTGCAGA
Source organism: Darwinula stevensoni (assembly GCA_905338385.1). Taxonomy (NCBI): domain Eukaryota; kingdom Metazoa; phylum Arthropoda; class Ostracoda; order Podocopida; family Darwinulidae; genus Darwinula; species Darwinula stevensoni. The sequence goes on along the minus strand of CAJPEV010003023.1, from coordinate 16,536 downwards.
AAGTCGATTTTCCGCTGGCGTTCAACGCTTTGTCTCACATGACGATAGAGTTGGCAGATTCGGATAGTATCTTGATTATCGCAGAAATTGTCGTATTCACTGTTGTTTTTCCGCACTTTCCTTGAGACGTGCATTATGGCGATTTTCTGCTGCCGTTCATTTCACCGACTCATATGACGAAAGACTTGGCAGATTCGGATTGTATGCAGGTTTTCGCGGAAATTGTCGTCGATCCGCCTTCTTTTTCCACTTTTCTGGAGACGTGCAGAATGTCGATTTTCTGCTGCCGTTCATCGCTCTGACTCATATCACGACAGAGTTGGCAGAATCGGATAGTATCTTGATTTTCGCGGAAATTGTCGTATTCACAGTTGTATTTCCGCACTTTCCGCACAGAATGTCGATTTTCTGCTGCCGTTCATCGCTCTTCCTCATATGACGAAAGAGTTGGCAGATTCGGATAGTATCTTGATTTTCGCTGAAATTGTCGGCGATTCGCCTCCTTTTTCCACTTTTCTGGAGACGTGTAGAATATCGATTTTCTGCTGCCGTTCATCGCTCTGACTCATATCTCGACAGAGTTGCCAGATTCGGATAGTATCTTGATTTTCGCGGAAATTGTCGTATTCACTGTTGTATTTCCGCACTTTCCTTGAGACGTGCAGAATGTCGATTTTCTGCTGCCGTTCATTTCACCGACTCATATGACGAAAGAGTTGGCAGATTCGGATTGTATGCAGGTTTTCGCGGAAATTGTCGTTGATCCGCCTTCTTTTTCCAATTCTCTCGAGACGTGCAGAATGTCGATTTTCTGCTGCCGTTCATCGCTCTGATTCACATGACGATAGAGTTGGCAGAATCGGATAGTATCTTGATTTTCGCGGAAATTTTCGTCGATCAACCATTTCTTCCCATGTCCCTTTAGACGTGCAGAATGTCGATTTTCTGCTGCCGTTCATCGCTGTGACTCATATCTCGACAGAGTTGGCCGATTCGGATAGTATGCAGGTTTTTGCGGGGATTGTCGTCGATCAACCTTTTCTTCCCATGTTTCTTGAGACGTGTAGAATGTCGATTTTCTGCTGCCGTTCATCGCTCTGACTCATATCTCGACAGAGTTGGCAGATTCGGATAGTATCTTAATTTTCGCGGAAATTGTCGTATTCACAGTTGTATTTCCGCACTTTCCGCACAGAATGTCGATTTTCTGCTGCCGTTCATCGCTCTGACTCACGTGACGAAAGAGTTGGCAGATTTGGATAGTATGCAGGTTTTCGCGGAAATTTTCGTCAATCTTTTCTTCCCATGTTGCTTGAGACGTGCACAATGTCGATTTTCTGCTGCCGTTCATCGCTCTGACTCATCACGACAGAGTTGGCAGTATCGGATAGTATCCTGATTTTCGCGGAAATTGTCGTATTCCCTGTTGTATTTCCGCACTTTCTTTGAGACGTGCATTATGGCGATTTTCTGCTGCCGTTCATCGCTCTGACTCATATCTCGACAGATTTGGCAGATTTGGATAGTACGCAGGTTTTCGCGGAAATTTTCGTCAATCAACCTTTTCTTCCCATGTTCCTTGAGACGTGCAGAATGTCGATTTTCTGCTGCCGTTCATCGTTCTGACTCATATCTCGAAAGAGTTGGCAGATTCGGATAGTATCTTGATTTTCGCGGATTGTCGTCGATTCGCCTCCTTTTTCCACTTTTCTGGAGAAGTGTAGAATATCAATTTTCTGATGCCGTTCATCGCTCTGACTCATATCTCGACAGAGTTGGCAGATTCGGATAGTATGTAGGTTTTCGCGGAAATTGTCGTTGATCCGCCTTCTTTTTCCACTTCTCTCGATACGTGCAGAATGTCGATTTTCTGCTGCCGTTCATCGCTCTTCCTCATATGACAAAGAGTTGGCAGATTCGGATAGTATCCAGGTTTTCCCAGAAATTGTCGTCGATCAACCTTTTCTTCCCATGTTCCTTGAGACGTGCAGAATGTCGATTTTCTGCTGCCGCTCTTCGATCTTCCTCATATGACGAAAGAGTTGGCAGAATCGGATAGTATGCAGGTTTTCGCGGAAATTGTCGTCGATCCGCCTTCTTTTTCCACTTCTCTCGAGACGTGCTGAATGTTGATTTTCTCCTACGGGTCACATCACTGACTCATATGACGCAGAATTTGCAGATTCGGATTGTATGCAGGTTTTCGCGGGAATTGTCGTCTATCAACCTTTTCTTCCCATGTTCCTTGAGACGTGCAGAATGTCGATTTTCTGCTGCCGTTCATCGCTCTTCCTCATATGACAAAAGAGTTGGCAGATTCGGATAGTATCTTGATTTTTGCGGAAATTGTCGTATTCACTGTTGTATTTCCGCACTTTCCTTAAGACGGGCAGAATGTCGATTTTCTGCTGCCGTTAATCGTTCTGCCTCATATGACAAAAGAGTTGGAAGATTCGGATAGTATCCAGGTTTTCGCTGAAATTTTCGTCAATCAACCTTTTCTTCCCATGTTCCTTGAGACGTGTACAATGTCGATTTTCTGCTGCCGTTCATCGCTCTGACTCATATCACGACAGAGTTGGCAGAATCGGATAGTATCCTGAATTTCGGGGAAATTGTCGTTGATCCGCCTTCTTTTTCCACTTCTCTCGAGACGTGCAGAATGTCGTTTTTCTGCTACCGTTCATCGCTCTGACTCATATCACGACAGAGTTGGCAGAATCGGATAGCATCCTCATTTTCGGGGAAATTGTCGTATTCACTGTTGTATTTCTGCACTTTCCTTGAGACGTGCAGAATGTCGATTTTATGCTGCCGTTCATCGCTCTTCCTCATATAACGAAAGAGTTGCCAGTTTCGGATAGTATCTTGATTTTCGCGGAAGATGTCGTCGATTCGCCTCCTTTTTCCACTTTTCTGGAGACGTGCAGAATGTCGATTTTCTGCTGCCGTTTATTTCACAAACTCATATGACGAAAGAGTTGGCAGATTCGGATAGTATCTTCATTTTCGCGGAAATTGTCGTATTCACTGTTGTATTTCCGCACTTTACTTGAGATGTGGAGAATGTCGATTTTCTGCTGCCGTTCATCGCTCTGACTCATATCTCGAAAGAGTTGGCAGATTCGGATAGTATGCAGGTTTTCGCGGAAATTGTCGTTGATCCGCCTTCTTTTTCCACTTCTCTCGAGACGTGCAGAATGTCGATTTTCGGCTGCCGTTCATCGCTCTGACTCACGTGACGAAAGAGTTGGCAGATTTGGATAGTATGCAGGTTTTCGCGGAAATTTTCGTCAATCTTTTCTTCCTATGTTCCTTGAGACGTGCACAATGTCGATTTTCTGCTGCCGTTCATCGCTCTGACTCAACAGGACAGAGTTGGCAGTATCGAATAGTATCTTGATTTTCGCGGAAATTGTCGTATTCACTGTTGTATTTCTGCACTTTCCTTGAGACATGCAGAATGTCGATTTTCTGCTGCCGTTCATTTCACCGACTCATTTGACGAACGAGTTGGCAGATTCCGATAGTATCTTGATTTTCGCAGAAATTGTCGTCGATTCGCCTCTTTTTTCCACTTCTCTCGAGACGTGCAGAATGTCGATTTTCTGCTGCCATTCATCGCTCTTCCTCATATGACGAAAGAGTTGCCAGATTCGGATAGTATCTTGATTTTCGCTGAAATTTTCGTATTCACTGTTGTATTTCCGCACTTTCCTTGAGACGTGCAGAATGTCGATTTTCTGGTGCCGTTCATCGCTCTGACTCATAACTCGAAAGAGTTGGCAGATTCGGATAGTATCTTGATTTTCGCTGAAATTTTCGTCGATCAGCCTTTTCTACCCATGTTCCTTGAGACGTGCACAATGTCGATTTTCTGCTGCCGTTCTTCGCTCTGACTCATATCACGACAGAGTTGGCAGAATCGGATAGTATCCTGATTTTCGGGGAAATTGTCGTATTCGCTGTTGTATTTCTGCACTTTCCTTGAGACATGCAGAATGTCGATTTTCTGCTGCCGTTCATCGCTCTTCCTCATATAACGAAAGAGTTGCCAGATTCGGATAGTATCTTGATTTTCGCGGAAATTGTCGTCGATTCGCCTCCTTTTTCCACTTTCCTGGAGACGTGCAGAATGTCGATTTTCTGCTGCCGTTCATTTCACCGACTCATATGACGAGTTGGCAGATTCGGATAGTATCTTGAGTTTCGCGGAAATTGTCGTATTCACTGTTGTATTTCCGCACTTTCTTTGAGACGTGCATTATGGCGATTTTCTGCTGCCGTTCATCGCTCTGACTCATATCTCGACAGAGTTGGCAGATTCGGATAGTATCTTTCGTTTCGCGGAAATTGTCGTTGATCCGCCTTCTTTTTCCACTTCTCTCGAGACGTGCAGAATGTCGATTTTCTGCTGCTGTTCATCGCTCTTCCTCATATGACGAAAGAGTTGCCAGATTCGGATAGTATCCAGGTTTTCGCTGAAATATTCGTCGATCAACCTTTTCTTCCCATGTTCCTTGAGACGTGCACAATGTCGATTTTCTGCTGCCGTTCATCGCTCTGACTCATATCTCGACAGAGTTGGCAGATTCGGATAGTATCCTGATTTTCGGGGAAATTGTCGTCGATTCGCCTCCTTTTTCCACTTTCCTGGAGACGTGCAGAATGTCGATTTTCTGCTGCCGTTCATTTCACCGACTCATATGACGAAAGAGTTGGCAGATTCGGAAAGTATCCAGGTTTTCGCTGAAATTTTCGTATTCACTGTTGTATTTCCGCACGTTCCTTGAAATGTGCAGAATGTCGATTTTCTGCTGCCGTTCATCGCTCTGACTCATATCTCGAAAGAGTTGGCAGATTCGGATAGTATGTAGGTTTTCGCGGAAATTGTCGTTTATCCGCCTTCTTTTTCCACTTTTCTCCAGACTTGCAAAATGTCGATTTTCTGCTGCCGTTCATCGCTCTGTCTCATATCTCGACAGAGTTGGCAGATTCGGATAGTATCTAGGTTTTCGCGGAAATTGTCGTATTCACTGTTGTATTTCCGCACTTTCCTTGAGATGTGCAGAATGTCGATTTTCTGCTGCCGTTCATCGCTCTGACTCATATCTCGACAGAGTTGGCAGATTCGGATAGTATCTTGATTTTCGCTGAAATTTTCGTCGATCAACCTTTTTTTCCCATGTCCCTTTAGACGTGCACAATGTCGATTTTCTGCTGCCGTTCATCGTTCTGACTCATATCTCGAAAGAGTTGGCAGATTCGGATAGTATCCTGATTTTCGGGGAAATTTTCGTCGATCAACCTTTTCTTCCCATGTTCCTTGAGACGAGCAGAATGTCGATTTTCTGCTGCCGTTCATCGCTCTGACTCATATGACGAAAGAGTTGGCAGATTCGGATAGTTTCTTGATTTTCGCAGAAATTGTCTAATTCACTGTCGTATTTCCACACTTTCCTTGAGACGTGCAGAAAGTCGATTTTCTGCTGCCGTTCATCGCTCTGACTCATATCTCGACAGAGTTGGCAGATTCGGATAGTATGCAGGTTTTCGCTGAAATTTTCGTCGATCCGCCATCTTTTTCCACTTTTCTGGAGACGTGCAGAATGTTGATTTTCTCCTACCGGTCTCATCACTGATTCATATGACGCAGAATTGGCAGAATCGGATAGTATCCTGATTTTCGGGGAAATTGTCGTATTCACTGTTGTATTTCTGCACTTTCCTTGAGACGTGCATTGCGGCGATTTTCTGCTGCCGTTCATCGCTCTGACTCATATGACGAAAGAGTTGGCAGATTCGGATAGTTTCTTGATTTTCGCGGAAATTGTCGTCGTTCCGCCTTCTTTTTCCACTTTTCTTGTGATGTGCACAATGTCGATTTTCTGCTGCCGTTCATCGCGCTGCCGGAATAATGGGCTCTGGCAGCAGGGGCGAGGGCGTCAGTTGGGAGTAGACATCAGACTTGGATCTCAGAAATTATAACACCACAGGCAGGGGTTTTTATAGGCAGTATTAGCATGATTAATTCCTGAACTCTATCGATTTACCACTTGTATAGAGATCATAAATGAAGCAATGACAGCTTCGACTGATTGCCTTAATGAGACATGAGAAAGTAGATAAGGATCTTCTATGTCACTCTGTGAAATACGAATCTTGAGAAGGTGTAAGGGTACTGTCTGGTTTGGTTTGGTTTGCTTTGGTAGTCTGGAAAACGAGAACCATGCTAACATCTATTCGTCAAAATGAGAACTTCAATTCTCGAATAATTTCAAGTGCAATTGAGGTTCATTGGATTATGTCATCCCTTTGATATGGAATCAATGTATATTATTAGGTAATATTATGGAGACAACGCTCGGCAAAATTGGTAATAATGGCGAAAAAAAGTTGGGTTGTCATAAAAGTAACCATGAGTGATATACATACCTTCATTAATCTCCACTGTTGTCAAAGCATTTCTGCCATCTGGTGGGCAAATGATGTATCCCCTTCCAGAAAAAATCTTTCAGTTGTTGTCAGAGCCAAGTTTTGGTGGCTTTCTTGAGGTCTCTGTCAGTGGCGAAGTGAATTCCCCATATTTCCAATGGTTCTGAGTCGGGGCTGTAAGCAGCGTGTTGCACAATGGTCCATTGGAAAGCAGTAAGTTTTTGTTGGGTGGTGAAGGCCACATGAGGGCAAGCACTGTCATGGAGCACATGGGGTACTGCTTTTTTATTTTCTTGAACCAAATGCAACCATAAATGCAGATATATATTGCTAGAAACTGAATCAACTGAAAACTGTCCCCAGATAAAGAAAGGCCTGCATTAAAGAACACTAATGTTTGTGTGTTCCATGACAATGCTTGCCCTCATGTGGCCTTCACCACCCAACAAAAACTTCCTACTTTCCAGAGGACTGTCGAGCAACATCCTGCTTACAGCCCTGACATGGCACTATCAGGTTATATCTGTTTGGTGTGCTGAAGGGGAATTCACTCCTCCACTGACAGACCTCAAAGAACAGACACAACATGGCTCTGACAACAGCCAACAGACTTCTTCCAGAAAGGGATACATTCTTCAGCCACTAAATGGTGAAAATTATTGTAAAGATTGTTGGAGGTAGGTACCATGACTCATGGTTACTTCTATCCAACTATTATTGTCAATTTTAAAAATAGTTTGCAGAAACTTGTTGAAAAACCCTCGTGGAACCTTGTTAAACTATGGTGATGAATGTGTCTAATGGCATCTCCATGTTTTTGCAAAAGCAATCACCCAAATCTGCAAATATTCAAAAACACAATGTAAATTTTGCTTAGTATGAATTTCATCAATAAAAAGCAATAATTCTAATTTTTGGAATCTTTCACTTGCTTGCCCTAGTTAATGACAATTTCTTCACATGGGAAGCTTTCAAAGCATAATGTGAAACAAGCCTCAAGGAATTGACACACAAGAGAGAGAGTGAGTGAGAGTAGGGAATGATATTATGCTATGCTGGTAGGGGCAGAATGTGTTCACTGCAAAGTAAATTACTGGAAAGAGCAGAGGCACAAAAAAATGCCTCCTCCGAGACTAAAGTCCTTCATGCTGAACTCCCTCTTCCCATGCAGACACATGTACGAGGAGTGTACATGGATAGCCCCTCCCCCCCCCTTCCCAAGTGAAAACTATAGGAGCTATGAAAAATTGTATATTTTTTAAACCTTGTTCAATATTGATTCTATTCAATCCCATTTTGTTCTTTCTGATGTCATATAATGGTGAAGAACTTAAATGCATTGATCAAATCTGTGCTATTATTTTTCTAGAAGCTAGTGATGCCAGACCTGAAATTGTTACCCATTCACAGGTTTTGAAAAAGATGAAACGCTGAGCTTGTGCCTGATGACGCCCCATTTTTCAAAGCTTTGACCATGCAGGAAATGTTGAAAGACACAGGGATTAATTTCTTTGGAAATGCAGCATTTCTGGGAAACAACTCTCCTGATCTGAATGTGGTCGAGAACAATGGGGTTATCCAAAAAGATCGAGTTGAGGTTCTCATGTACATGGAGGGCAAGCAGCATGGATACTCCAGAGAAGCCTCACAAAGCAACATCACCAGTGTTTTGAAGGACATGAAACTCTTTAAGAGTCTCTTTTCATCTTGCCCTACTTGTCTTAAAGCTGTCAGAGGCACAGCCAAGGTGCACACGAATCGCTAGAAGTATATGTTTAGATTAAAAAATTAATGCTTTTTCTCATGATATGAGGTTTTTTTTCCCAAGCTCTTTGTGTTTAAGCTCTGGAGGGGGAGGCTATCTGTATGCAACATCTGATACATTTGCACTACATCCACACAACCCCCCATCAGCTCTGTTCATTTGCACGTGTCTCCTTCCTCTCTCGTTTCAAGTTTGTTGAGTTGATATATGAAGGCTGCACTTCCCCCCGGTCAGAAGAGACGTGCTGGAACACATGATTGAACTTTTCCTATGTATTTGCACTTTTTCCCTGTTCTTTAGACATTACAACAAAGAAAGAGGAAGGTTGCAGAGGGATATGTCATATTTCCAGCATCAAAATGATGAATGTTTATAGAGGTTCATGATGTTGGATGGCCATATCCAGATAAGACTCTGCCACATAACAAAAATAGAAAAAATATGAAACATGTAAAAGAAGCACAACTGAATGGGCTTCTCAAAAGAACTAATCTAACTATAATTCAATGGATTTGGAGTACATATATTTGTTGGCACCCTTTACTCATTCCTGCCACTTTTCCTTAATTTTTCAAGTGATTAACTGGAAAACCATGGCACTCCTCAACCTGATAACCAATAAGGCTACCAAAGAGTGTTTGGGGAAAAACATCCCAAATTATTTCAAACCATATGAAGGTTTTGTACTTCAGAGCCAAAAAGCTCTGAAAAAAATTATTGGAAATACTAACAATGATTTTTAATGTGAAACTGAAGGTTTAATGGTACAGTAAGCATAGCCTAGGCTTACCAGAGCCTCATTTTAAGCCATGAGAATGCTAAGGCTTGGACATACTTCATCATTCACATTCTTACCCATCTTGAGATGTTTTCTTGTAGTCTCATCCTAAGACCAATCAGATGCATAAAATATGGAAATGCATCCTGGAGCATTAGGATATGCAATCCTGTGCAGGACCTGGTACTTCTTGCATTTCCTAGAAAAACCTGTCCAGATGGTGAAAACAGGAGAAAGTTATGATGTGATTAGGAGAAAATCATGATGCATGAAAGGCAATTGACAGTGTCTCACAAATAGAGGGGGGTAAGTGGAGAAATTTTGCCTCTCACCCATGCCCTACTGGACTATACACCTGGATGCGGGGGACATCTGGCAATGACGCTTAGAGGAAGGACGCAGAACATGTGGCCAGCAGGCACGTCTTGCACGTCTACCTGCTATGGGTCAAGCTCCTTGCTCAGACTAAGGTTTGATTTAACAAGGGTAAGCTTTCAGGCATTACATGCCAATTTTTGTTATGGCCTATGACAAATAACTGATACCAGATTTGTCCCATCCTCAATCCCACCCCAAAGAATAATAGGCATTGGAAAGTTATTCAATATACAGGGTGTTTGAAAAGTCTAGAAACATAGGCACTAATATTTTTACTGTTTTCAATTATCATAAATAATGAATGATCTGTCTATGCAATTGCAAGCAGGATTTTAGGTGATATTTCCACTTTGTGAAGGACGTTGTTTCTAATTAATAAGTCACTCACCTACAAGAAAAAAATATATTTGAAATATTAAGCCCTGTTTCCAGGCTTTTCTCAGACACCCTGTACAATGGAAAAAAAAAACACTACTAAGAAATGGATCCCTTCCTTGCAACTCAAATTAGAAGAAAAATCACTCCTTTTGTAAATTGATTTTTCATTATGACAGGATCTCACTGATCACCACAGAATCAATACTACAAGTCAGGGCATTTCAACTGCAGTCTGTTTGTTGTTCATGATTAGAATGGTGCTCTGCATGAATCCCTTCAGTAGCTATAATATAATTTTCCCATCATAAATCAATTTAAAACTCCAGTTTTCTTGAAACTAACCCTTTGAATTAAGTCCTGGAGAAAGGTAGTTGTGCCTGAGCATATGCAGAGAGTAGGTTCTTTTATTGTCCAGCAATCCTGGCTCCCAGGGATCATTGGGCAACTCAGAATGACCTGCCATAGCCTTTAAAGATAAGCACAGGTGTGGTTGAAGCCCATCATACTTATTTGTCATGCTAGCCAGAGATGGAAAAAGGCAAAAAGGAAGTAGAATGATGCAAGCACTTATCCACCCATTGTACACCTAGACCATGTCAATATGAGGACCTTGGGGCAGGTTAATGAAATTTCAGCAGACGTGAACCAAAAATCAAACAGCAAGAATGGTGGTTTCACTACATCCTGTTGTCTTGAATTGCACAGTGCTTTCACTGAATATTGGCTGATGCAGAACTCACCCTGCAGAGGGCCAGTTTACACACATTGAACTGCTTGCATTAAGCCTACTGGCATGAGATCTTCTTCATGGATGGTTGTTGTCTGTACAAGTACCTTGTGGAAGTTTTCTCACAGACAATGGTTGTCTTCAAGAATGACTTTCTTTGCATGTGACTCCCAAGAGACTGGACTACCATGCATGATCTTGTCCCAACAGCAACATGGGAGAAATTTTCGAAGGGAATGGAGCATGGACTGTGTGATGCCTCTGACTGGAGCTCCAAGGTCATCATATAGCCATATTCATCAATACAAGAGCAACTGGGGGCAATGAGAGCCAATTTAGGATGCCCAGTCTTCATCTCACACATGTGAAGGATGCATGACACTAGCACTTGTTTTAGAACTAATATGCACTATTTGATGGAAATGTTGTTGGCTGGGCTGGGATGATGTTGGCTGTATCTACACTGCTACCCACTTCTGCCATATATAGTTAATTTTTTAGTCACAAGACAGTAAGAGCAGGAATTACTGTTCCCTATGAAATAACAGTAAAAGCAAATGAAATTACTGTCTGGTTAACCAATTTGCCAATGTACAGAAGGGCCTTTAGTTGCTTTCTACCAAATTGACACTTATAATCATCCCATTCTTTTCAGGAATGGGAAAGGCACACAGGGTATGCAATTTTACCTGTCAAGGGAAAATCCTGGCAGAAATACTTTGGCCATTGTTTTGTTGCTGAATTCAGCTCTCAACATAATTTAGCCAACTGGTTAGTTCCCAGTGGCACCTCCCATAGCCTACTTGTATTTACATAGACATGCCAATGGTGAGTATTGCACATTATCTTCTTTTAATTTCATGCATGAAGCCAATTCCCATAGCAACATTTGTGCAATGAGAATTGATTCCGGTAGTAAATAAAGAAATCAATGGGATTCTCAAAGGTCATCATCATCAGCAAAAAAAAAGGACTGTAAATCACTGCTCGTGAGATTTGTAGCATGCAGCTAGGTATAACTAGTCACCGCTGGTCCTGACAGTGTGCATCTTCTACAAGGTCTAGGAATGTCATCTCATGACGGAGGAAATCAGCACAACCCCTCTGGGAGGAGGCCAAAAAGCAAGTCAAGCCTGGTCCCATATCCTGCCCAAGATGGAAGTAGAAAAGCTCCTACACTTTCAAATGTCCAAAGGTGTGCAGAAGCAAGAGGAGACTCTTGCTCTCATGGTGCCGATGCCTCCACCTGGAAAACCTTTCCAAAGAAATCTACTTGGTCAACTGATACTTGAAACACTGTCCCACTTACTGAAAGTTCTTCCCATGAATTTAATCATTTATGGCATGGAAAGAAATATAGGTTGAGGACTGCACTTGTATCAGTCATGCCAATGCAAAAAGTGACTCTTGATTAACCCCTTAACTGGGAACTTTGGTTTGCAAAAGATGGATCTGTGATGGGACCTTTTTTCTCTGGTTTTTTGCTTGCTAGACCCTAATGACTTTAATTAAGCATAAAAATGTAACTATAGTAGATGACAATGACAATTAAATGTTATTGCATTATTATATATAATGTATAATTAAACATGTGATATATATTGTAATATTTATTTATTATTTATGTATTTTCGTGTATTATAAAATTATTGATATGCAAGTAACTGCATATGTACGGGTCTCAGGGCCATCTATCGGCAGATATTTCAACAAGTCCCATCACAGCAAAATTGACCGCAAATACGCGGCGAATCCATTGTAAACCAGCCAGAAAACACGCGAACGCATATGTGCGGTGAGTTCATTGAGAGATGGCAGGTGCCAGACCGCACATATGCGGCGAGTCCATTTAAAGGGTTAATGAAGTATCTGATATCTTCCTAATCCCATTACTTTGGCAATCCTAATTGAGGCCTTCAGAGAATGATGATATAACGTTTTCCCAGAAGTGACCAGAAGGTATAAGAGAGTGGGAGAGACTGGCAGTCATCTGTCACCTCAGAAGCTCGTGAGAGGGACTGAAGGAGGGACGTAAATGGTGAGATGAGATATGTAGTGCATTTCACTTTTAAAATTTGAAGGCATAAGTCTGACACTCGAGAAAAGTAAGGAATTAGCATTAGCGATACACACTCATCACAGACTGATGGGAGGTCACCTCTAAAACTGGATTGAATTGAAATATGATGAGGGATATCTACCCATCCATATGATAGCATCCAAAACAAGGAGGAGAGGGGCTCAAAATAAATAAAAAACTAAAAGCTAGTAATGTTAGCAATGGACCTAATATTAAAGAAAGATATTGGCTAAATAGGCAGTCACCTGGCTGGTAGGTAGTTATAGGTAGTTACCTGGCTACCAGGTAATCGCTTAAAAAGCCGTTCTTTATTAAACATAGGACTCAACATTATAACACCTGCTGTCTGTCCTCGTCAAGGTTCTTACTTTGCAATCAGCAGCTCAAGGTAAATATCTGGCTACAGAAATTACTTTGGTGAGGTCTCTGGGAGAGGGGAATGGGCGGCTTTCGAGCCGATCGAGCAGCATGTTTTTTTCTTTGTGGAGATCTTGTGGAGAGGAGATCTCCATGTCTCACAATTTCAACACTGTGTTCCTTTAGGTTTATTTTTCTTTTGTAGGTGCAGTTGAGTTTTGAACAGTACTCTAAGGGTTGGCCGCTCTTAGTGGTGCTTCAACCATCGGCCTTCAAATGGAATAATTTACGTTGTCGTACCTGTCCCTACATGGTCGAAGAAAGGAATCTGAATCTAAGTAAACCCTTCTGCAAGAATAGCCATTTAGTTTACAAGATCACCTGCAATTCCTGTGGGCTCGCCTACGTTGACCAAACTAGCACGGCGCTGAACATGAGGATGAATAATCATAGATCGTACATTAAACTGAACAGAACCCATGACATCGAAATTCGGCACTTTCAAAAACACAGTTTTGATGATATTCGAGTTGAAATCCTTAGGATAGTCGTAGATGAAGCTGAGAGACTGTCTGCCGAAGATAATTTTATCATTAGCCACAGGACACTTTATCCTTACGGCCTTAATGATAGGTATCAAGGCATGAACATGTCCATGAACCTTAGCCAACATTGCATTTATAATCTCCTGCAGAATTCGAGATTTGGGCAGAGAGCTTCGCAAAGAAGACCTAGAAGGACCTCAGCAAACACTAATCCTTACAAGAAGTTTGTGAACTTCCAGTCGCTGCTGAAGAAATGGGAAAATTACTTTTTATCAGAGAAGAATACCGTTAATAAAATAAAGAGCGAAATTAATTTCCCATGCAAAGCAAAATTGAAATTTCAACTCAATGTTATTAACAGCGAAGAGGACAACAGGCACTTCTGGGACTTTGTCATTGACTTCTGCAAATACAAGCTGAAAGTCAATTCCCTAGAGAAAAGAAAAAGAAAAGAAAAGCTCGTGCAAAATCCTTCATCATTATTCCGTTTTTAAGCAAATGTCTAAATTCCTTCAGACTGAGTGCCGTTCTAGGTAGTTCAGTTGCCAGAGATAAATTTCCCGTCAAAAATGCATATCCTAAGATTTCCTACAGCCTGCAGAAACCTTTTGGCAGGATCGTGTGTTTAAGCAAATGTCTAGATTCCTTCAAGCTGAGTGCCGTTCTAGGTAGTTCAGTTGCCAGAGATAAATTTCCTGTCAAAAATGCATATCCTAAGATTTCCTACAGCCTGCAGAAACCTTTTGGCAGGATCGTGTGCAACTATCGACAATTCATTCAAAACCTCGACTTGACAACTCTTGAAAGTCTACCTTGTGCATGTAACGAGGGCAAATATAGGAAATTCATAGATAGGCATCATGGACATGTTATTACTGGAGATTTGGGCATAGTTGCCAACGCCAAACTTAAAAACCTCTTTCGAAAAGGTAGCAAATTCAGGATGAACAAGAAATTAAATAAGGATGCATTTTTTCAGGAGTTCCTAATGGCTTTAGATAAATTCGTAAAAAGTGCGGCTTGGAAGGCGGGAATTCCTCCCAAGTCCTTTCTAGAGTGGAAAATTTACATCACTGGACGTGTCAGGCTCCTGCTCCGTAATTTCACTCCAAAAGGTTCCGTGCAACTATCGACAATTCATTCAAAACCTCGACTTGACAACTCTTGAAAGTCTACCTTGTGCATGTAACGAGGGCAAATATAGGAAATTCATAGGTAGGCATCATGGACATGTTATTACTGGAGATTTTGGCATAGTTGCTAACGCCAAACTTAAAAATCTCTTTCGAAAAGGTAGCAAATTCAGGATGAACAAGAAGTTAAATAAGGAAGAATTTTTTCAGAAGTTCCTAATGGCTTTAGATAAATTCGTGAAAAGTGCGGCTTGGAAGGCCAAGTCCTTTCTAGAGTGGAAAATTTACATTACTGGACGTGTCAGGCTCCTGCTCCGTAATTTCACTCCAAAAGGTTCCGAAAATGCATTCGATATCAGCAAATTGGAACTTAAAGACGCCCTGGACAAGCTTCAAGATAAATTAGTAATCACGGTTATCGACAAAGCAAGTAATAACTTCTGTTTCATCTGCAAGAAATTATATGGTCTGGTCATGGAGAAAGAGATTAACGAAAGTCCTACATATGAACCGGTTGGAGAGAGGCAAACCAGAATCTTGAGCTCTCTCATGAAAATTAATAGCAGATTTAACATTGAAGTGGACGAGAAAAGCATGAAACTACCCTTCTTGTTTGCTAACCCCAAGTTCCATAAGAACCCTATTAAATTTAGATTCATTGCGAGCTCAGTAGGTACCTGCCTCAAAGGACCTTCCCTTCTACTGAACGGCATCCTGGACAGGCTCTGTGACAGGATCAAGCAAAAGTGCAAAACCTGCCGCTGTCACTGGATCGTCAATAATAATAGAAAGGTCCTGCTTGCAATTGAAGCCCTTAACGACCTCGAGGAAGCCTCCAGCGTCATGTCATGGGATTTCTCGACGCTTTATACTAAGATTCCCCTGGACTTACTAAATCATATCATTCTTGAACTTTTCCAAACGTATGTAGGAGCAGGGTTCACCTTCAAGTACATATTCGTGAATAAGGATTTCTTCTCCGACCTGCTCAAGAAATGTCTGGAGAATAATTATATCCAAATGGGGGACAATATTTTTAGACAAAAGATTGGAATTCCCATGGGAAGCAACTACTCAACCAACATGGCAAATCTCTTCCTATTTTATAATGAAGCTAGGCACATGAACGAGACGTTCTTTCCAGTTGATTACCGATTCACCTACAGGTACATTGATGAACTCGTAGCGATTAACAATTCCAAAATACAGGCCGAAATCGAGTGGATCTACCCAGACTGCATGGAATTAGAAGAAACGGTCTCGTCCCCGTTCAAATCCGCCCATTACTTAGACATAAATATCGCAGTTAATGATTCAGAAAGACACTTCATTACCAGCATCTATGACAAAAGAAGAGATTTCGAATTCGAATTCCTGAGTCTGCCGAATGCAAGTAGTAATATCCCTAGGCATATTATTAAAACCGTCGTCGCATCTCAGTTAAAAAGATATGCAGATATTTGCTCTGAGGCGGACAGTTTCCTCTTTAACAGTTGGCTCTTACACCAGAGGCTCCTGGATAATGGTTACGAAGAAGATTTCCATAAAAGACTATTTAAACTTTTCTCGCAACAATCCAAGTACGATCTCATTAAATACGCTCCTGAAGGAAATGGTCTTGCATCCTTTTGGAAAAGATTCATGGATATTCCCGTAACTCGACCTGTAAACAGCTCGGATGTGCGACCCTTGCAGCACAGAAGTGACTGCAACACAGAACCGGTGCAGGAATACTATACCAGTGATTGGGCTCTTTCCCATAGCTTTTGATTCTATCCGAAGAATTAACTCATCCAGGTTGTCGGGGTTGGGTTAGGTGGCTTTAGCTCAATGTGCCTCGAGGCAAAGGCCCAGTTTAGCAGAGGCAATCTGGGCATCGCTCCATTCTGTCAGCACAGAACACTGTTGGCTGAATTCATGGTAGTCCCCTTCCTCTTTCATTGTAGGCCTGCGTTTCCCA